>VXAL01019632.1:49187-103152 GCA_013399475.1 Chauna torquata | reverse complement strand
TTTTTGATCTCTAAACTCTTGTTGACACAACCAACAGGAATCTCATCACTGGCATTTTCTTACAGCTCAGAGCCTACCTAGGACTTACACATGGAGATACTTTTCTGGATCTGAAAAAGCTGAATAGTTACAGCTGAACTGCTGCTCCAGAACTCCATGAGTGTATGGTATTAATACTTCCAGGAGGCAATATTCACTAGGAAGACCTTTAGCTGCATTTCCTGCTGCATAAGGCATGCTCTTCTGATGAAGGAACTGAATAATTTTGGGAAACGCAGAGGAACTACGCTCAGCTACTTCACAATATGACTGTTCTGATACAAGGCCAATTCTGGCTCCCAAGGCTGGAAGACAGTGGATCCGACCTCAGTGATACTGGATGGTGTGAAACACTATTCACACAAAAGTATATCCTGCTTACCACATGTGGGATATCCCTAGAAGGAACATGGCTGATGATGAATTCGTGTGACATTAACACAGATGTCATGTACAATGGTTTTTTTTGCCTAATTATTAGTGTACTTAACATTTCTTGAATCTTGCAGTGATCATTTTTTAATTTCCTCTCCTGAGAGAGCATTCAGTAGAGCGGCGAAATTTATGTTTACTCTCCAGCGATGGTACGTCAATCTCTACAGCAAAAACCTGTGTTTTCTAGCCTCACCCACACTGACATTCTTCCTGCTGCAGTTGAGCTCCTGAATGGCTCAGCAACATTCAACAAACAACAGCCATTTCCGGTGTTGAACAGTGACCTACATCTTCAAAGTAGTTTAGGCACCTCTTGATTTCAATTACTTGCAAAGGGCAAAGTATCATAATTCTGCTACATACAAGCAGGCAAACATCTAACGGAAATACACCTTTAGCAGCTTGTGTAAACCCAACGCACTGCATGATTTAGGAAGTTACAGACCTCAGCTGTTTGTTGTCTTTCCGACTCCTTTGGCTGTGTTGAAATCACCACTGTGACAGCCAAGATGAAATAGCTGACTGTGTGAGCATTCCTCGTCCTTTCCAATCCACAGCAAAACTACTTAGCTTAAATCACCGCTGACGGGAACTAACTTCTTAAACAGGTCTGAACTTGATCTTTGTTGAGCACATCTGACTGTGCCCCAGATTGCCTAGTTCAGCTCAAAGCCAGCACATGTACCCTATTATCAGCAGCAGCAGCTCTACATCAGTCAGCAGCTGGCAGACAGGCCCTTGGGGACTTTTCTAGTCAAGGCTAGTGCAGCCCTATGGCTGCTTCAATATATTCTCTGTGTGCGAAACAGGACATATCTCTGTGCAAATGTTGTTATTGCACAATGGGTGTCATTGATAGCAGGAAAGAGACAATGCTTGGGAGCTGGACGTGTTGTTCAAACATCATTCCAGTCTTTTTATATACTCTGATTAAGGCACTTTACTTAGAACTGCCATCACGCTGTTGCTGGCTACTTTAAGTGCACTGAGAATATCTGAAATCCCTTTTTACCCTTCTTTAAAGGGTGAATGGAACCGTATTTCAGAGCTTGAATTTCTGGAGTTTGTGACATTCTCTTAATGTAGATTCTGGCTTATCTATATCCGAATACGTATAGATCTACCTACACAAACAGGTACATCCACAGTACCCATCTTTTCAAGCACTACATACATTGTCCCTATTAGACCATTCAGTTTCTCCACTACATTTCCAGGTCATAATACCACTGTTGTGAACTATACTTAGCCCTTGACTCCCTAGCAGTATTTCTCCAGCAGTGGCAAACAGGCCTGTTAGGCAACCAGGAAATTTAAAACAAAGAGAAACTGTTACAAGGAGAATATGGGACAGTTAGAGGAGTGAGTGGAACTAATAGACTAAAGGATCAAGGAAAGAAATGAAAAGAGGCCAAGAACAAGGACAGCAACTTTTGGGAAGATTTGCTCCCAGTGGGGGAAGCAGCAGCAGCTGATATTGCTGGGGTCAGTGCTCACATCAAGGAGTTCACCTGTTGCAGAAGTACAGCACCAGCATGGGACTGCAGCTCATAGCATCCCATGTTCAAAACATGATACGCAACTAACCACAAAGGTAGAATATATGAAATAATGGAAGGGATTAATTTCCTAAACGCGGATGTCTCTTTTAGATGCTCTAGGTCTCTCCCACAGGACCTGTGCTGCATCTACCAGCCCTATGCCAACGTCTCAGGTACCTCAGATCTCTGTGTTTCAGCTATGAATTTTAACCACTGTGTCCTGTTTTGGGCCTTGGCCCCCTGCCTTATCCTTGGGAACAATGAATGGGGACCATCTCCAGCCAGAGGAAAACTCCAACCAGCTTGAGGTAGAACAGCTCTGCGAAGACCCAGGTTGTACCTGCATCCCGCTGATGGATCTAATTCAGGGTAGTGGGCAACTCATCTTCCAACCTGGCTCAGCCATGTGGCCAACTCCAACAGCTTACAGAAACCCCTGCTCCCTGTCGCATGTGTTGAATGCAAACTGTGTGCAGCTGAGCACTGTCATTTCCCACAATCACAGCTGTACAACTCAGAAGAAACAGCGTAATCAAGCGCCAGGCATTTCCCATTACCACAACCACACAATCAAAGCCTTGCCTCAACATAGCCTTTTTTCTCTACTCGTCCCGTCTGATTTTGCCCAGTTTCAGTTGCTGCCATTCCTCACTGAAGCTCTCAAGTGGCCATGACAAGAATGTCTGGGGAGATACGATAGGAGCACCTACAGCAAATAAATAAACCAATAAAGCAATAAAAAGACAAAGTGAGAGAACAAGGGGGACATGAGCTGTTTGGAGGCTTGAAGGCCAGCCCATAGAGTCACTCAGTCTAGACTCCAGATGTGAAAGCAGAGCCTCAGTGAGTGCAATACGGGACTGCGTAAATATCTCAGCCAGATGTCTCAGGGCCCAAGCTACAAATCCTCACAAATGGTGACAGAGTTGGCTGTTGCTGTTAGCAGAGCTCTGCTTCCAAGAGAATCAGTGGTCATTCAGTCAGCAGCAGTTCATTTTTGCTGCCAGATGGGAGGGAAAACCAGGCTCAGAGTTGCAGTTAGTCTCATAGCAAACTCAGCAGTCAGTGGATGGGTCATGGAGCCCTCTGTGGGTACTGAGGTTAGCTCAAAATAGCAGTCTGGGGAAAGAATTGAAAAGATTATAGTAAACATAAAGGCACATGATCCCCAACTCATAAATAGCCTAAAGTAATGGGCTGCCATGTTAGGCACCTGAATTCAAATTTAGATCTTCAAGACACCTCCCATTTGGTCAACTAAGTTTACAGATGTTTAAAGTTACACAACAGAAGTACCTTACATTTCAGTTGCTGGAGACACGCATTATGCTTGCTGTAAGGAGCTTGACGCTTGTATCTGCACTTTCACAAATTAAACATTCCTCTGCCTGGCTTTCAGGTTCTCACAACACGGCTCCTAGGTGGGTGCCTCACAGAAAGCACATGGAGGGAACACTACCACCTTCCCACCTATTGCCAACTGGATCTGCCCCTTGTGAGGCTGGCACTGGACTCAGTCCCTCTTCTGCCTGATTTAGACCAGAGAACAGAGCCTGTCTCTCCCGGGAAATGTTTCTAACCACTAGGCTATACTGTATTTTAAACCAAAGCTTTCCCAGTCTCTTGGATTTATCCCATACCCCGTAAAATAATTATTTATTGCAGCAGGGGCTAGGACCTGGGGCTCTGCAGTGAAAGTCCTCATGTAATCCACCCTGTCACTGGCCCAATTTAAGATATATCAATTTATGACCCAGATTATGTTCAGCAAGTCACCCAAAAATTGGAACTGGCTGAATAATTTATGAGATGGTTTGTAAGCAAAAGCCCTGAGTTGGGTTACTCCGATTCACAGGGATAACATTATTTATGATTTTTTGTTCAGACATAAAGGCATGAACATATTTTAGGATGGCCAATAATTGTCCCAAGATTTGCAGTAGGATTGTTTCATTCGCCTGCTTTAGACTGCCAATAGAAAAGTGACTCATACAGTATAAAAGACCAGGTTTTGAACCAAACAGCCTAGAAAAATTTGACAAAGAAGCATGTACTACCATATCAA
This sequence comes from Chauna torquata, assembly GCA_013399475.1. Classification (NCBI taxonomy): domain Eukaryota; kingdom Metazoa; phylum Chordata; class Aves; order Anseriformes; family Anhimidae; genus Chauna; species Chauna torquata. The sequence continues at coordinate 99,072 of VXAL01019632.1, read as the reverse complement.
TCTGCTATTCCCGTAGATGCAGTTATACCCTGAGACTGGGCCCACTGGAGAAGTATCCAAAAAGGCCATTGTTTCTCTCTCTTCTTTAGACCTATGCTCACAGAGATAACCTGGATTGAAAAAAGATGAGGATATATTGCATTATGTCATATTTGCCACAGGCTAAGAGCTCGCACATGAGTAGTAGCTGATGCAGGGTAACTAGTTAGGCTGCCATGGCAAACTGCTTGGGACTCCGAGACCCAACTCACTGCCACTTTTCTTTCATTCCTAAGGTCCTAAGGGAATCCAGATATCTGTCAAAAGACATTCTGAACAACACCTGGCTTCCACTGTGGTTTATTTCCTGCGAGGGTTGCAGGGGCTCACTCTGATTTACACCTGTACCACATCTGACCCTCAAATCTTTGCTGGGATCCACGTAGTTTTAAACAAGATGTTTCACAAGCTGCCACATTTGGCCCTGGGTCTAAGTCTGATTTATCTGAACTGACAGGTGTATGGTTTTAAGGTTTCGTTCATTTCCCTCTCTCTGTCTTGAACATGATCCCCAGAAACAAAGTACAGAAAGGGCTGTGCTGGACACGTACATCTTTTCCTTATTATTCTGCACTTTCTCAAGAGAAAAGGCATCAGATACAATGGTCTAAATAAGAGTTAATTCCAAGATCTAAACAAGTATATTAAACAATGTATTCAGAGCACATCATGGTGTTCTTCCACCTCTTTGGTAATGAATGCACAGCTTCATCACAGCTGAAAGTTATAGGGGATATTTCTTCTGGCAGTGCCCTCCAGGTCCCTTAGGCTTGCTTATCCAGCAACTGTGTTGGCAGTTTGGAGTTTTTCCCAGGGTGTTCTGTGGCCAGGGATGCTACAGGCCATTTTATTAAATGTCAATGCCCACTGCTGATTAATTTTTGAAAAAAATCAACCTTAGAATATTTTTTCCTTATGCTCCATATCAAAAGCATATCTATTTAAAAATCTTTTCAGAGGGGATCCTTTCTTTAGGATCGAAATAGCATGAAAGGGTTGTACTTGTAACCCTACTGTGCACCACTGACTTTTCCATACCAGGAGACAGCAAATTGTCCATGTCTTGCCCTCAAATATGCAGCACTGTTGCAACCCTTCTTTCAGCACAAGCTCAGAAATATCTGCTTCAGTGCATAAATAGTTAACCAGCAAGTAGGCAGAAATGTAAGATAAGTGAAACTTTTCCTCTTGCTATACAGATCTCAGAGAGGTGGAACTCATGCAATTCAGTAAAAAAGTAGGAGCTGAAATACAAGTTTGGATGAGGGTGCCCAAATTCCAGAATCCTTATCTCCATCCCTGAAACATTAGGGTCCCTCCAAACCACAGACCACAGCACATTCCTCTCTGTGGAAGACCAGATTTAATCCACTATTCATATAAATACAGCAGCCACCTGACAACCTCAAAGCTGCATTCCTCAATGCCTGTGGCCTTATCAAATTTTTGGGAAGACATGAAGACATTTTCAGGAAAATGGTGCTTCACTTACTCGTTGACTCTCAAAGAGTGTTTTGTCTTCCTTTCTGTTTTGTGAAGTGCTGTCAACACTTACAGTGCAGTTTATTGTAAATACACAATAATAACAACTGTGCGCATTCATCTCTGATTCAATTCCTATGTAAATTTATGTTAATATGCATGCAGATTAAGTCTGCCCCCCTTGGTCCTGGAAAGTTGTCAGAATGACACATGGGTTCTGAAAAGGTTGTGTACTACTGATCTGCAGTATTCAATAACTGGCAAACCAACAACATGGAGATTGTGGATATTTCCCTTCTCTTTTGCTGGATAAATCAATGGAGTCTTCTAGATAAAGTTAAAAAGTACCAGCCTCTAAAACCATGACCTGCCCATATTTATTTCTGTTTCACAACAGAAGAAATATTCAAAGGTGGTTTTTTTTGGAGGAATGGGGTGATACAAGGAAGTCTTGCTAGTGAGCCTTGAAGAACTGATATGCCAGCTTCTAGATAGAAAAGCATTTTTTCTCTCTAATATTCAGTAACTGTTAAAGGAATGCCTAGAGATTATGGATAGTCCTACTTCTTTTATCCTGTCTAAATTATTGCAGTTTTTAAGAGAGCTCAAAAAGGACATTTTATTCTCTCCTTCTCAGCTTCCCTTTTCTCTGTGTTAACACAGAAATACACTGACCTTCTACCTGTGTGTGCAGCGAGACCCATTCTGAACACTCAAGCCACACCACTGGCAAGGTAGCTGGAGTGCTAGCTTGCTGTTCCCTGCCTTCCTGCCAGGGAGGTTTGGCTAGCATGCTTTCTGGTACTTTGCAGTAAATAGAAACTAATCTTTAGTTCATCCCAGGGCTGAGTCCCTACAAGGCTCCCAGGCCCTTCTTAAATAATCACAACAGGACACAAATTGGGACTTCAAGAGGTACACGTGCTCTTTGCACAGGGATGAATTTCCAGTAATCCAAAAGGGGATGGGGAAATTGTTATCAGAAACAGCAGGCTCCACAACTGTTGGCTAGAAAGATATACCAGACAACAAAAGTTCGATTGCCAGAAAGTATTTATACTCCTGCAGTTCACAGCTGAGGACTTGATCCTGACCTTTGATACACAAAAACAGATTTTCTCTGCAACTGAAACTCAGTTGTAGCATTTGTGCTTGGAAGGTAAGATTGTGCCCAGACTTGATAAAGGTGGGAGCTTCAGTTCTGCAGTAAAGTAACAGTCTTCTGACCAAAATCAGATACCTCTCCACTTCCACTCTAGTACAACTTAATGGACTTTGAAGACTAGTGGCTTTTGGGAAACACATGTAAGAATAGAACTGTACCCCAAACAGCAATAAGAAACTTCAGTCACCCATTTTATCCAGGCCTTTCAGCTGATTTAAAGACTGACACTAGGACAAACCCTTTCTTCTCCAAACTATTCCCATTTGACTATGTTTTAGAGTGCTATTTCACTCTACTTTTTTAATCTCATTTTATTGAAGGCAATCTTAGCCCCAAGAGCAAAACAAGTAAAATAAAAGCAATTTAAGCCTGGACGGAATCTGTATTTTTTCTTTGAAATAGAGCCCATGTCAGACAGCTTTCCACATACCTTGTTCAGTGTAGGTTCCATTATGGCATCCCGTCAGACCCATTCAAACCAGGCTGCAGAAGTATTGTGGCTGGGATCCAACACTGCCTTCTTGCCTGCAATAGTTGTTGGTGGTGATTTCATCTCAATCATTTTCTCTCTTTCCACCTCTCATGCAGCTGCCTGCCTGTCTTGATAGGACCAAAGTGTAGCTCATGGAATCTATATGATAATCACAAAAATAGTTATTTCTGCTGAAAAATGGATTTAATTCCCCCTCTAAACCTTTGTGGATTGCCAACTGGGGGTGTGAAACCAGCTGGCAAAAGATGCGTTCATTTCAATTTCATGACTTTCATATACTGCAAATTCCTGACTTTAAATGGTTCCTTCCCTCTCTAATGAGAGCACCAAGGCCTTGATTAACAGCCCTCACTTTGAACAAGGTTTTGAAGAAGCTTCTTTCCATGGTAACTTCTCTGGGGAAGTCTGACAGCCTGCTCAATTCAGGGCAGCTGAATTCCTCTTCTTTCACAGCATGAGCATTTGTTAGAGAAACTAAGAGTCAGACTTGGTGAAGATTTGTATCCCCGAGTACTCTGCAAGTAACTTGCACAGCAGCGTGGGAAGGAAGCTTGAAAGTAGTGCTGGTAAAACAGTGAAAAACTAATTTCATCAATGTTTTCAAAATGTAAAGGTTTGAAATGGACTCTGTTTTACTTTTTTAACTCTTTCAAGCCTTTTCTTATAAAATGCATTTTTATTTACTGAAAACCTTGTCTTCAGAACATTGTTTTCTTTTTTTTTTTTTTTTTTTGTTAAGTCCAAATAGGGTTTTGGAGAGATGACTAGGCAAGAAAAACATGGGATAAAAGCATGATATGTTTTTTGACAGCTAATCACAGAGAAAGAAAAGGTTATCTCACAGGAAAAAGTCCTTCAAGCCAGGTAGAGCCATCTGGGTCAGAGTCTGCAAATGTTACATTGAATAATGATTTAGGATATGAATATTGAAATCACAGGTATCATCCATGGAAAAGTACTATTTGCTTGCAGACTCTGGCCTTTCAGACTCTTCTATCTGCCTGCTTAGACAATGGAAGTCATTACAGACAGTAGATGAGGGCCTTGATCATAACTGAGTCCTTGAATCTGGACTTACAGAGATTTTAAATGTTCTCTACAAAGAAGCTTGCTTGAACAGGACTGCAGTATACATCCTTCTTGGTCACAGCCCAAGATGCTCCCACTTTGTGACCTTGCCTCCTTTTCTCTTATCCTCCCTGGGAGATGGAAGAAGAGCAAGGTCCTTTCAGTGCAAGACTGCTGCCACGGCGAGTACATCTAAATTGCAGTCACATGGTGGCTGCTATGTAGTGCAGGCTAGTGCATACCCCTAGCTAGACTTAAAAACTCTCTGCGAACCAACAGTAGTTGTGTCAACGCAGACTCCAGCAAACCGACATGAACAGGTAGGGTTAACTAGCTTGCGCTGAGTACTGTGTTGCCATAACTTGACTGCTACCAGCATTTCAACTATTTTAAATCTTTCTGGATGTTTTTGTATCAGATTGCTGTCACTGTGGTAGCCACTTGCAGGAAAATGGTAGTATACTGCTACTAACTTGACAGCCCCAGACAGCATGACTGAGTTAAGGTCAGACCAGTTTTTGTTTAACATTTAAATTAAGTTTTGCTGTGCTTCTGTTTGTTTATAGGTTTGCTCCTGGCAGTCAGAATGTTTCATTTATGTTCAGTGAAAACATGAAAAGAAATACTGAGGCTCGGGTGGGGGTGGTGAAGGGAAAATAGAAAGAAAAAAAAAAATCAACCCTAAACAAAAGCTGTCCTGAAGTTGATAGCATCACCAGACTAGCAGAGCAAGTGAAAAAGAGTCAAAAATTCCAGGCACAGCTCTCTTCCGGGGAAGGAATACATCACATCTCATTTCTGCTGTGCCTACTGATATGATCTACAGAAAATCCATCACCAGTTGAAAGAGGGTTGCATTCATTGTCAATGCATTCCACCACTTTGGTGTCCCAGCTTTCATGGGTTTATTATGTGCACAGTCATGGACTTTCCTATGAAATAGAAAGACAGTACAAACTCCTTTATTGTTGTCTTAGAGAACTATTAGGCACTCTGTTCCTTTATATATTAATTTCCCTCCTTTTGATGCTTCAGCTAACAATAATTGCTATAAATTCACCTTGAAGCAAATTGTGGCATGCATCTCTATATATACCTCTATACTCTCACATGCGTATATACACACACACATATATAGATGTGGATATACACACACAAAAAGCCCAACAGTGAGCAGCAGAATTTACAAAAAAGTAAGAAAAAACTAGCATATTCATAAAGAAGAGAAAACTAACACTTGATTATGAAGTGCTACAGCTTAGATATCTAACATCTTTCACATCTTCTGTCATAATTCTGTTTCTAGGATTGTGATGTTTTCTTCTTGCACGCCTGTGCCTTGAGGGAGACAGGCTTTTGGAAGATCTCATTGAATTAGGATACTCACAGAAGATGATCTGACTAGTTGGTATAGAGGGAAAAAATAACTTTGGAATCAACTGACTGAAAAGAGCAAGGCTAAAGTAAAGGTTAGATTATAGCACAGTCAGTGAAGAGTGGTAATAGCTATGGAGCCTTTGTCTTTGAACAGGAGCTGAAAAGGACAAATAGGTTCAAGCTAACAGTGCTTGAACACTGGCAACTCAGTGAAATTACTGTACACATCCCCACCAACTTCAAGGAGCTTTGGTCCAAGGTCAGAACTTGTTGCTGAGCTGTAGTTTCTTAGCATGAAATACCTCTCTCCATACATTCTTGCTTCTAATAGCAAATTTCACTCAAGTGAGGGGTAGGACTGGGAAAGTAGAGCATGCTTGAAACCTGATTTAACAGGCTTCCAGCAGATTGTGCGTTAGTGCCAGCCCTTCTGCGCCTGAGACTTAATGGTAGGTCTCTGATCATCTCAAAAGACTCTTCTCTCTTCATTTAAATTTAGGAATCTCTATGACAGTAATAACAATACATTTTCAATTTCACCCAGTCAGTGCTAAACACAATGAATAGAAAATAAAGAAAGTCACCTGCAAGTAAATGTTTTACCTCATAAACAGAGCACAGAATCATTAGTCACATTAAAGATAATAAGAACAAGACTCTTCATCTGAAGAACCTGTGAAGTTGCTACTTGTGAAACATCATTCAAACCTTTGTCCTCAACAGCCAAAAATGATGGGAAGTGAGTCTCTTCTGTCTCTTCACTGAATTAAGAGCTTTCAGTCATCAATACAACATACAACCAGAGCCAAAGCTCCACTAATGGACTTTGCTACTGGCATGGATGGTGTGAAGTCCGTTTCAGGAATAATACTAGAAGTTTTGTGTTACAGCATGTCCTTGATGCACTGTTAGTGACAGTATTATAATCTCATGCTCCAAACCCAAGTCTGTACATACTGTTTCTTTTAGCACTTCATTATGAACAAGAAACTACTGTTATATAAACCAGTAAAGATGTACGTCTACCATTCTTGTCAGAAGACAAGAAAGACATACAAGTCCCACATGTAATTCAGATCGAAACATTAGCCAATGTGGCAGGCATCCCAGGATCCTAACTTATAAAAAAAGACTTTCAGAGCTTTTACAAATAAATAAATATTACTCCTCTCCAGGACTTCTTCCTGAATTCAGCAGGGCTCCTTGCCTTGCTCGGATAGCAAATGCAGCTTCATGAGTCCATGCGTGATCAGACATTTCTAATGCAACACAGCTTATTCCATAGCCAAAAGACATTTTGATTTCCCTGGCCACTGAATGGCAGCTGAAGCTGATGTCATTCACTCTTTTGTCTCACAAGACAGTTCTAATATTACGTTGGAGAGAAAGTATAATTGATGGGAGGGGAGGAACAAGGGGTAAGGAGAGAAGTAAGTTTGACCTTATGTATGTCTCTTCTATAGCATTTAGAAGATCTCATTGAATAGCTTTTTCTTCATCTGTTGGTGAAACTGGACCCAAAGTCTGCTTTGTCTCCCCCTTCAAAATCAGAAGCTTTTGTATTGAGTATGGTCCTGTTTTGGTTGCCTGGTCCTGAGCAGAACGCCATAAAAATGACACGACTTGGAATCCTCCTCAGAATCACAATTAGGTATCAGAGGATCTCAGAGTCTAAACATTTCCTACCAGACCCTTTATTCTCAATGGAGCCTGGCTTTCTGCAAGAGGCCTTTGTAGTCCAGCTGGATGTCATTACATAATTAAGCATATGAGCCAGGAGGTAGTCTTGAGCATGGCAATTTTACCATGTAAGATCAAAATGTTATTCTTCCTTTCAAAAGATGTAGTGACATTTGTTATAATACCTTCATGCAAGGGATCAAATATAGTATTGATTATTCATTACCATCTTTAAAGAGGTCAGTTATCTTCTGGAATTTTGGGCGGCTTCTGGGGATCTGAAGTGATATAAGGCCTTAGGGCTTGATGATTCATCTTGACCTGAAGCTTTGAAATATCACCTGCTGTCTGGATTGTTCCTGCTTGCTGCCTGGCATTTCAAAGTCTCTCTCTCCCTTTCTTCCCCCCAAGGCATCAGTCTTATAGACATTGCTAGATCAAGAGAAGCAAAGAATGCAAAAGAAAGTGAAAGTGAGAAGACCATGAGTTGGGAGCCCAGCTGGTATACATCTGCTTTGCTAGGCTTGAATTGAAAATGAGTATCATTATTCTTGTTCTGCATGCATCCTACTGTGTTCAGTTATTGCATCACATAGAAGTGGCATGAGCATATCCTGTGGCTAGCTCCATTATGTTCAACATGGGTTAACTAATTGTTCAATATCTTAACATGGGGAGCTTTTCAACCTTTTTGTGACAATTTGATCTTCCAACTTGTTGGAACAGAGGAATATTTAGAGGAGACCGGGGGTGTCATTATGTGGAGACCCTGATAAAATTTAACACACTATCTTTATTGACTTGAGAAAAAAAAAAAATCAATGTAGTATTCATCTAGACCGTATTAAAAGTTTCCGTTTTCTACAATATTGTCTGTATGTTGTAGAATAAACCTCCAAGTGTGCTTTTTGGCAGATGGTTAAATATTTAAGTAGTTGGCCATGTATTTAAAAAAAAGAGAGAGAGAGAGATAATGAGAATACTTGAAGCAGTTAATATCTATTAGTAATCAAGAGTTGACAGATTGGATGTCTTCTTACCCACACAATCTCTAGCAGAAAAAATAAACCCCTTATCTTTCATTGTATATGAAGCAAGCTCTTATATGAGGCAGTAGTGGAAGGCATGGAGTTCCCAGATCTCTTAATATGAGATACTGAGATTAGTGGCTACAACTTAATTCCAGAACAGGACAGAAAACAACATGGGAATGAAGAGGTTCTGCAAACCCCTCCTGGGAAAGTGCCCAGGGCTGGAACTGGTTCTTCTGCACCACTTCAGCTTTCACGATAAATTATGGTATCTCTAGCAAGGTTGCAGGGCTATTCCAGTCACTAGGGATTATCAGACAGCATTGTTTTCTTTTAGCTTTGCCCCTTCTGTTGGCCTTACTTGCAAGAAAGAAGATGCATGGAGCAAAGGCAGAGCAGTTTTGTGGCACTCCAGAACTACATAGGACAAGATTCCCTAAACTGGTGGACAGGAGGCTAAGAACTGACGGATTACTACAGTCTAGGTGCTAGTTTCACCAGACATGTCCTCTTTTATCTACCTGGAAATCTGACTGAAAAGAAGTGTTGGGATGTTTGCCTGGGCTTGCTGACTGCCCTACAGACAGGTCCGAGCAGGAGCAGTAGCATGGTTCTCACTAGCCTGCAGATGTCCAGCTACCCTGAGTAAACCAAGGAGCACAGCTCAGCACGTGTCGTGATGAGTCTGGCCAATACAGCTACGCTGAGCCAACAGCCAACTCACATAGACAGCAGGTTGGATGAGCTCAGGACGGACTTAGGGGCATCTGCACAGCACTAACATGGTAGGTCTAATGTGTTCTCCATCTGTCAGGCTGTCAGTACGTGCAAACATTCAAACACTCTGTCCAAGCAAAGCCTGTGCAATGGATGTACACACTACCAGTGTATGATAAAGCAGCCACTGGAAAGTGTTACCTTCTTTTGTAAGATTGATACTATGTCAGTGATTCATGAAAAATATGGATCTAGTAAAGAAAAAAGTAAAATAGCATCATTGTTAAACTATGTAGCTGGCTGGCTAGCAAGAGATGATACATCACCATATCTTACCTCTCTTTTCTTAATAGCTCCGCTGAATGGTCAGTATATGCCACAATATGAAATCCCTGGGGCTCCTTACATTCAAAGGCAAATAGAAAGTAAGATAAACCTGAACAAGGCATCTTAGTAATGAATTTTGCATGTATCCACATGCAGTATTAAAAAGAACGGCTGCATAGGATTAACTGTGGCAGGCGGGGGGATGAGTGGAAAGGATTTTCATCAGTGCCTACAGAGTGAGGCCAAGGGTAGACAGCAATATGTAATATATCTGCTATAACTCTTACCTGGCACAAACCAGTAGGACAGGACTGACTGCCTGGCAGGCTAAACACAGTCCTGATCTGGAGTCACTAAGCACTGCCCTCAAGAGAACCCAGAAGAGGAATCAGAAAGCAACCTTCAATACCACATACTGTGCCAGTTTGCTCTCTAAGGGGACAGTACCTGGAGCAGAGTGATCCCCTGGCTACACCCTCCCTCACTGTGGTCAGAGACGAACTGCTGAACTCACTGAGGGGATTTTCCTTTATCCTACAAAAATCTTTAAGGGCTATCCCGATGGCATACAAAAAGATAGGATGTTTTTCAGCTTTTTTTTCCTCTTTCTTTATTGATATTATTTTTAAGGGATTTATTTTCCCAATGTCTTTTTCTTTTCAGACAGTAGCAATTCACGCTTTCGTTATCTCATTACCATAGTGAGACTCTGTGGAAAACTGGTAGGGTTAAGAGATACAGTGAAAGCAAAACCTGTTTTAAATGAGCAACGATTCTGAAGTTTCAAGCTTTCATAGGCTTTCTTTGATTGCTTAGAAACGTGTTGGAGAAAGTGTGTTAAAGTTTCACTATCCTTCGTCTTCAAGGAGGGATCCACAGTCCTCAGCCCTAAGAGCCACAGCAAGATGCATTGCAAACCAGGAGGCAAGACAGGAATAGAACCTAGCAGGAAAAAAGAAGCCTCAACCTTTTAAAAAACAAATATCACAGGATTCCTTCATGCACCATAAAGAAACAAAACGGAAATGAACCCACATTGTTTCCTCTTCAACTACCCAGTAGAAAAATCTGCACCTTAAAAAGGTTTGACCTCAATATAGGCCATAACGTAAAAATGTGAGGATCTTGGAAACTCGTGCTTTTGCTGGACTGAGGCCCAGATTTTGTAATATATCTTGCCTGTTACTATTTTTCTTGCCTCTTCCAAAGTAGAAAAGGCTCTTTTGAAGAAATGTGTTTTCTAGACACTTTGATACAACAGAGTTGGGGTCTGTTTAAATACTTCAAGCTTGACATATACACATACAGTTGTAACATTTTCTGTATATGAGCCAATACTGCCTGTCTGGATCCAGTTCTTAGTATCAATATGTTGTAAGACAATAGACAGAGTGGTCTCTACCCTAATATGTAGAGTATACACTACGCCAGACAGATAATACATGCACTTGCTGTGCCTCTATCATCTTTAGCACAGTTTTAATTAGCTGCACCTGAAAGAATTTATGCCCACTTTGAAATCTGCCTAAATGAAAAGGGGGTTGCTAGCACACATTGGTAGTGCATCACATCTGCTTAGAAAGGAATATATATTATTTTGTTCTTACTTCATGCAAGAAGATCTGTCAAGAGTTTGATCCAGTGACTGATTGTCAATGGGATGGAATGAATACTCTTTCAGAGGCCATTTTGCTGGCCTGGACACAATGTGCACACTGACCTGCTCTTCTATTCCTGATGCTCTCCAGGCTGAGCTGAAACTGTTAAGCCTCCCATAAAAAGCACATGGACTGTCAGGTACATTACTTTACTTATTCTTTTTGGTATCTAGAGAATATACATGCAAATGTATCAGACTTTCCTGTATGCCATCTCATACTAGTCCACTGAGGGCATCAGAGCAACTGAGAGAGACAGACAGACAGATTTATTGTACTGCTCCAGATACATCTTTAAATCCAGCTAGAAGGGGGGCAGCCATACAATAATTAACATTTAGTAGCCCCCCACTAAAATTAATTCTTGCCATATCTTATCAAACAATCTGCCATGAGAGAAAGTTTTCCCTACTGGAACACGCATAAGTCATTCTAACTTTTGTGGTTGCAAACTGAAAGCAATTCTTTCTCCACCTTCCTGTGTTTGCTCAGGTGCAGTTTGGTTTCCACGTGAACTGATTCATGAGAACCTGCCTCAACCAGCAAGCTAACAGGAGTCACCAACCAACTTGCACTGACTTTGCAAACAAAGTCCTCATCCTGAAAGAGCCTGTTACGTAAAAGTACACTCCATAAAACCATCTTTATATTTGTGACTTATTGTAAGTCCTTAAGTGATTTGCCTTTAAGGATGACTACATTTTTAATCAATCAGCAAGGCATGCAATATATAAAGTTCATGCTAGCTTGAGCGGCAGTGGACTGTGTTTTTCCCCTGGTGAACAACCCCCTCCATAGCCTGTGAGCTTTAGCTGGTGAGGTTATGCAGCCTGCCTATTAGGACTGCTCTCAGCCACATGCCTGACTGCACTCTTAAGTCTCAGGGCCAAGAGTAAACTTTAAAGGAACCCTGCCAATTAAATGTAAGCAGAAAACAAAGACAATATTTTTAACTAAAGCAAACGTGATCAGAAATGTTCTCATGATGCTGGTACTGATAATTATTCTTACTATTTTGCATTCAGTAAAGATGGCTTTTAACTGAATTTGAATATTAAAATCTTCATGAAAATGAAGCTATCTAAAAATCAGAGTTGATTAAATTGCCCACTGGCCAATGGAATTATATTAAATATATTTTACTAGTGGTGGAAAGTAAGCCTAATTTTGAAAGACAGTAAAGACTTTCTGTGCCAAATTTTTTAGTCTTGTTTTGTGGATCTTATGAGGTAGAAAAAAAAAGTCTAGATGGCATGCATTATCTACAAGAGACAAAGACAAAACATTGCGGAAAGGTTATCCCAGATGAATTCCAGTAAACCTTTTATACCACATAATAGTCCAAATACACTAGAGCAGGTTGCAGAAAACATATTTGAGGGATGACATATGGAATTTTATAGAACTTACTTGGATTAGTTCTTATTCTCTCAATTTTAAATATAATTGATTCAGTCCTCAGTTCAGACACAGTAAAGATCCAGTGTTTAAATGCACCTCTAATGGATTGGGACCCTACCTACAATGAATCTGACTGCACAGAAAGACTCCAAAGAGGTTTTCTGGCCTTTAAAATGTCAGTATTTTCAATCCCTTTATCTTATTTTTCTTTTTAAGATTAAAAGCAAGTGGTGAGCATATTACTAGGAAGCTCCTCTCCAGTGGTCAAAGGGCCTTGATTCTAATCTTCTCGAGCTATGAGGCAGCTGAAGGCTATGAGAGGGGAGAAGGTCATCTGTTTTTCAGGGCCTGCCCAGAGCTTCTAGAGCAGTCTGGGCCACATAATGACCAGGAGAAACAAGAAGCATATAAAAAATTTCAGGGTGTCCAAAACAGACTCTGGGTTGACTGTTACACGGTATCTACAGGTTTTTTGTTTGTTTGTTTGTTTGTTTTGGGAGCAGATCTTTCTGGAATGCATTGGATTCATTTCTCCTGGAGCTTCCTAACACCCTCCTGAGTGTCTTAGGTATGTGCTGAACAAAAGGGAGAATAAAACAAGCTGCCTTAAAAAGCCCTTTGATCAGAGGAACTTTTGCTTAAAAGAGAAGTGAGAATGTGACCATTCCAAAGGGATCCCAGTAATTTCTACCACAATTTCCAGAATTCAATACCTTACAATTATGCATTTCAAAGTTATCTGAAAGAACCAATAAAGACATATTGATTACTTTATTTGTATACCTCACGATGAGACATTATCACTCCAAGCTGCCAAAGCCTATTCCATGCCAGCCTTTGATCTAAAATTAGACTAAGGACAAGGAAGTGTTCTTTCCTCCGCAATGATCACCTAAACCTGAATGAGGCAACAGCGGCTGAAAGTCTGCAAAGCAGTGAGTACCAGTGCATGATTATTGATGAAAAGCCGCATGAACTCAAGAACAGGCCCCTCAAGACCTTCTTGAGAACTTACACAATTTTCAGCAGGGTGCTCAAAATATCCACTAGAGATAGGTCTTGAAATTCACTCAGAGGTGGTAACCAGTCAGGGAAGATGTGTATCTAATGCAGCGACTTGAAGTACTGAGAGTGGTTCCTGTTTCCCAGAAATTGTAATCAGCCATAACAGAAGCAGAAAATATTGTGCACTGGCCTTTTCTCCCCATGGTTGCCCTACTACCGAGAACAAACACCACAGTATCAGTCCCTGAAGTTCTACCCTGCCTGAACACAGTGTGGAAATTTTCAACTCTGTATCTGGGTGGAGGTCGCACCAACTAACCAAGTTTCTCATTTCTCAGAAACATGCATGACATTTCACAGATACTGAGCCGAGGTCAAGGAAACGTCTTTTGGCTCTGCCTTCTGCAGGCAGTTTTAGCACTTCTTTACACCCATTTGATTGCACTTGGACTTGAGCACTTGCCTCAAGTCAAGAATATGGTTTGCTGCTCTCTGGAAGACAATGCCTTCCATGTAATCATGACCTAACATACAGGTCAGCACTGAACTTCCACCACAGCCACTCTGTCTGTGGCAACCTGTGAGAGCTTACACTAAGCAAAGGATTGTCCTCATCTACTTCCACAATCTTCAGCCTGCCATCACCTTGAAACACAAGATGGGTCTGTACGTGTGTATGTAGGGACATATGCCTCATGTTATTTTGTAGGAATAATTCATATGCACACAGTGCACATAGGCCTAGGTCCATGAATGTGTGTTCATGCAGATAGATAAACAGATAATTTGGAATTATTTCAAAGCAAGCGAAACATTTTTCTGTCTAGTTGTTTCGCAATGACTTGGCCTTGGGATCTTCCAGGGAGCTCTATGTATAAGTGACATACTTGCCTGTTTTTACAGCCCCTGCCTTATGTCAATTTAAGCATCTTTCCTACACCTGGAGGAGTTCAACAAACATCAGCTCACAGGTGTCACCCTCCATTGGCTGAAGGCTGGCTCCAGAGAGTCTAGCCAATATCTGCTTTGGCTATTAACAGCCTTGGAGAGGCCAAGCTCAGTGTGCAGGGGGAAGCAGGCAGGATGAGAAGGTGGAAGTAAAATGAAGGGGGGTACATGTATGTGCGCATGCATTTGCTGCTGCCTTAACTTTCCATCCATTTAAGAGTTTAAATACTAGTCAAGCACTTAAAATAACATTAGGACACATTCCAGCTTTCTCTGCCAGTCAGAGGGAAAAAATGTTTGAAACCTTGCATCTCAGCACCCCAAGGGCTTTATGATTTGTTAGGTTTAGTAGTTCAGAGGATTAAAAAGACAGAAATATTAGTAGAAAAAGAAGAGGAAAAAAGTCAATGTATCCACTGAAGCAAATCTAATGGGTTGCTCGGCCAGAGAAGAAAAGGTTCTACTACCTGACTGAATCTTATTTATATTTCTTGCTCCACAATAAAAAATAATTTTCTAGACATTTTCCCCCTGCCTCTATTTTTNNNNTGCTAGTCACATTTGCTAAATCCTTTATCAACGGCTGCTCTGCATATGAATGGGCTGTAATTGAACTGTCACATTCATGAAGGTCAGTAACCTTTCATTAGGAAGAATGTGTCTTTCTTGATAAATTGGAAAGTCCCTGAGGATTTGAAAGCATTTTTTTTTATTTCATTCTTTCAAATATACCTCAAAAATCTAACACAGATCTTTCTCCCACTCTTTTCATAGCACTCTGACAAACCCCTTGTCTTTGTCTTTGTCATAGGCAGTTCCATGCAAAATATTCAATCATATGCTTTCACTGTGACCTTCTTAAAAGCAAAATGGGAAGCACAAGCCCCCCACCCTCAACCCCTCACTTTGAATTGCAGATAGCTGATACTTTTGCTTAAAAAAAAAAAAAAAAACCAAANAAAAAAAAATCCAAACCTTGGGATTACAGTTTTTGCCACATTCTTGCTTCTTCAGAGGGACTTTATCTACTGTAAAGTGACCTAAGTCAAACTGTGCTGGTAACAGTATATTTGTCCATCTTTTTGGTGTGTCCATTTATCTGCATAGATGGAAAGCCAAACACCTGAAGTAGTGACAGGCTGTATGCGAAAAACAAATTGTGGGAGAGAATTGTGTTAAAAAAAAACACGCTTGGTATTGCAGACAGCTTTCGATCTCTGTCACTGAATAGCTCCATGCAACTCATCCTTCCCTGTCTAAGGAAAACCAGCTCTTCAGAGGAATGTTTTTGTACCTTGATCTGCACCCTGACACAGCAGTGTCTATAAGAGAAGCTTCATGGTTTGCAGACTCATAACCACTGCCAGAAGCTCAGTTCCTCCTCCAGATTTCAGTCAGAAAGCATGCAGGATGCAAGGAAACATGTTGAGCTTCCCACTCCTACCAGTGCAAAGGTGCTTTCAGATGACTTAAAAATACTACTGACACTGCTGACTGCAGGGGCAGAAGCCATCCATTCCTGTTTTTCCCAAGACTAGGCCATGTTCTAGGTAAGCCTAGGACCCATCTTCAGTCAGATGGCCAGCTTGATGTTAAGGGTCAGAAAAAAGGCAGCTTGGTGACAAAGTCAGCCATTATCAAGATAGAAACACCAGCCTTGAAAAGGGAAGCAAGCATATGGTCTTTGGTGTTAGCTAGTCAAATACTTCAAGAAGTAACATGAATTACAGGTTCTCCAGAGCTGTCAGAAGACCGTCCTTTTATTGTCAACACCAACAAAATTGTGGCAATTGAAGATTCAACACTCCAGGATAGAATATAGAGGAATGAGGAACAAGGTATAATTGCAAAGCTGCTGGAGTCCTTTAATGGTGCAGACCACACTGGAAGCTTTTCAACTGGAAAGACAAAAGAAGAAAAATATTTGTTTTGATTTTTGCAGGAATGGTTGAAGAATGAATATTTTCATTAATTAGGGTTAATTTACCTTGCTTAAGCACTCTCTCAGCCAGTGGACTTCTGTTGAGTTTATATGCCCAGATCTGAATGGGAATCCTTTAGTGCAGGGCCACAATTGGATCTTATTGTACTACTAAGGGAAGCTATGCATAGAAAGACTTTCCCACAGCAAAATAAGAAAGGTTCTACACGTATTAATGTCCTTCTCCAGCAACACTAGTATGTTTGAATTCATACGAAGTGTGTCTTTATTTAAAACTTAGATGTCCTCCTACTCTCCAGTTCTGCCACTGCTCTCCAGACACAGAGTTCATGGTGGAGGCTAGCGAGGCTGTGGCCAGAGGCATAAATTGGCCTAGATCATCATCAGAATTCTCTCTGACACTGATGAAATGCAGGTACATATGATAACACTGTAAAGAAGGAGGCCAGCTTTTTTAGTGGCTAGAGGTAAGTGGCAAACACTGCCTATGAATCTAAAGCAGCAGAAAAGCCTTCAGAGACTGAGAGTTTCAGTGCCATGTTCAGACAGCCCAACATAAGAGCATAATGTAGGAATCATATCTACAATGGCATCTAAGGACAAAAAGCAAGGAGTGATTCAGACTCCTACCTTCCTGAGCAGCAGTCACAACACATCAAGTAGGCATGACTGACTTCTCTACTTGCCTAACCTGGGTACCAAGATGACTTTTTTTCTACTGACTACACAGGAAGCCTGGGTCTAGCAACTTGGCATAACAGGTAGTCAGAATTGCTCATCAGTCTCTTGACCTGACATGTTGTCATTGCTCCCATGCTTCGTAGCAGGCAACTGGAATATAGCTTAGAGTTCCTAGCTCTCAGCTTGATACTTACTATGTGGAATAACTAGATACCTTCTTGTACAGTGCTTTCAACTGTATAACAGGAGATGACTTTTTAGTGAGCACTGTTTTGGAGGCAAGATCCTGACTACTTTACTAGGGAGAGACTAGTAAGCAAAGAAGAAAAGCAAAATGTATTTTAATGCAAAGCTCAATTTATGGACCAGTTTTCCCAAGAGTTAATTTGGAGATCTTTGCTGTTTTAATCTCCTGCAATGTATGTGGGTGTACCAGTGAACTGGAGAATGGTTTCATGCAAGTGCCCAAACATTTGGATACTTTCAGTTGCCAAAAGAACAGAATTACCTGCCAGTCAAATCAACTCAAGTAGAAGACCACAATCTTGGAAAAGAAAGCTCATCAAAATAAGCATTTTTAAAGATATTTTCTAGCATGCCTGGCCTTAAGTACCCCTGTGGCAACACTTCCCATGGCATATTGTTATTTCTCTTCTGAGATAAAAGGTTAATAGCCAAGTGGATGTGAAGTAACTATTTACAAATCTCTGGAGAGATTCTGTTCTGATTCATGCTCGTTTCCTCTGTCCAGTGTATCCAAATTTGTTTTCTCACTTGAACCTGGAGGTAGTTTCCTACATCTCAGTATTTGGATTCATACGCAGCTAAACCTTTTCGTATATCAAGGAATTTGGATTCCCAGGCTTCAGTTCAGGATTATCTCAAACAAAGCTCTGACAACTGCATATGGAAAAAAAAACCAACAGAGCGTGGTATATCACCTCATTATATATCTCCAAACCAAAACACTGAGGCTTCTCAAGCACTCTGCACTGTGTATAAAATAAAAGTGGTTAAAGAATTTGTTTAGAAGTGTGTTAAGCTTCTTCCAGGCAGGCAGTGAATAAATCTACTTTACCACTTCATGGCTTTACAAAGAAGCCCATCCATTAACATGGGAACCCTCTTGTTTGCATTTCTTAACAGCTGACATTTGTACCTTTCGAAGGAAAGTGAAGGGCATCTCATTGCCTCATTGTTTAAATCAGTGTGGAAATAATGGGGATGATAGGGAATTGGAGCTAATTTCCTTTGTCTCCTATTCAGCAGATAATGGTGGTATGTGCGGGATGCTAAAGGCCAGGCAGAGGAGGTGACCTGAAGATGACTTCATTCTTACGAGGTTTATCAAAGGCTCCTGTCAGTCAAATGCATGCTGAGAGATTGGGGACTGGCCATCTGGTCCAAAGTTAATCAAAGAGGAAAAAGGAAAGTAAGGAGGTGAAAAATCCCCCTGTCAGCTTTGTGCAAGGTGGAGAGAGATACAGACAGAGGAGGGAACTCCTGTGCTCCAGCAGCCCAGCACCCAGACTGGATAGCAAGGCTGCATGCAGAGGAGTAAATACAGTGGGGTGGGGTGGAGGAGTGTGGGGGAAAGGGAAAGATAGCATTGTTTTGATTTTTCACTAGGATGATCCCATGGCAGTTTAAAGTGCCGAGCCTGAAGGTCACCGCTGCTGTTAGCCATGCAGAGCAGAGGCAGAATTGTTTCACTTGTCCTTAGAAAAAAGAGGGAGTGACTGGCTCACGGTAGGGAACCGGTGTAATATAAAACACAGTGTTTTCTGTCAGGGAGCCAGACTTCTTTCCTCAGAGTTTTGTTACTTGCAAGCAGGAACAAGAGGTATAGCCATGCCACCTTCATGTCCTGCAGACACAAACTTACACAGCTCCTCACCTTCTAACCTCTCCGCCCATTGGGCTCAAAAGCAGGTGTCCTGCAAAAACTAGCTGCTTCTGACAGATTTGTGTAAGTGGCCCATAAAGGCTTTCCTCTTAGTACTGGCCCATTATACATTTTTAGACTATATGTAAGCTACGAGCGGGTACAGAGTGGGGCTTTAACAACACAGAGTTTGGTTTAGTTTACGCTGAAAGGGTGTCACACAATGCTTGTAAGTAAGAATAAAGACAGCAATCAGACAACTGAAGTGGTGTTTAAGTGTGTGTGTGTGTGTGTGTGTGTGTGTGTGTGTGTGTTTTACGTAAAAATACATTATTTTACCATAGATGCATTCTGAAGTAAAACACTGTGACAGCCTGTTAGTCTGATTTCCATAACCAGCCTTGTTCAGCTGCCCAAATCAACTACAGACATATTTTTAAAACTACAATTGTCCAGATTGTGAATCCCTCCCTCACGCTGGCAAGTAGTCATGCTAATGAGTAGTCTCCTTGACTCCAGGGAAAAATTCTTGCCAGCAAAGGTTTCACAATCCCAGTCATAAACATTTATAAAATGATTAATCAACGTGAACTGACTTTAAAAAAATAACTAAAAAAGAGGAAATGGGGGAAGGTTCTTTTGAATGCTGGAAATTAAAGTTGAGCACTGGAGATATTGTTGTGGGCTTAGGGAAGAATGTGCTGCCCCTTTAGTATCCCCCCACGGACAGAAACATGCTAAAACCAGAGAGAACTAGAATAAAAGGGTTTGGCAGCTTCATATACCTGGGGGCGGGACTTGGTTCTTCATTCAGTTTCCATTCTGCTTCCTCCTCAGGTCGAGGTCCAGTCAGGCCCCCATAGGGAGGAACATATGGAAAACAGTGACAGTGAGCTCGGCTCCACCTGCAGCTTTGCCGGGCTGAGTCTCTGGTGCCCTGTTTGGGAGTGCCACTTCGCATGGCCGAGCACTGTAAAGGAGAGCCAAGAATAGCAAGAGCGGAAGCACGCAGGGCTTTAAAAACAAAAGCAAACCTTTACAAAGCACCTAACCCCAAAAGACCTCTGCTGAACAGAGGATTTCAGCCAGAAACATACAACTCTGTCCGTGGTATTCAATAACACCATACACACAGCTATACCCTGCTTGCTGCCCTCAGATTTTTAGCAAGTTTTTAAAAATAGAAAGCAACTTGCTGCACAGTAGGCAGCTCAAAACAGGCACAGCCAAAAGTGAACAAGGGTGGAGATTGGGAGGTTTTGGATTTTCTTGCTGATAATGGCTGACATAACGCTTAATGCATGGGAACGAAAGTCAGTGAAGAATCTGATGGGCACCATACATGCACTGTAACATTACTTACCCTGACTTGTACTTTTTATTTTATGATCTTCCTTACCTGAGCTGTGATGACTTCAGAGGGAAGGGAGTTGGTAGCAGTAGGTTTTTTGTTGTTGTTTTTATCTGCACAGCTCTAGATCTGAGAAAAATATGAATAAGAAAAGGATCTTTCCCAACCTGTAGAAATAAAGTGCAGCCGTGTGGATCCCAACATACAAACAAGCGTCAGCATGTCTGAAATACTGTGCCTATTGTAATAAAAACTCACAAGCAACTACAACAAACAACTTTGTTTCTGTCTTCACGGCACAAAACTTGCAGACATTCATAAATGGGCCGACAGAAAAGTCAGCAAGGCCAGAAACCTGCCATCCCCTGAATGAATTAGGGATTTTTTGTTCATTTGTTTGTTTTTAAATCAGTCAGACAACAATTATCAGATATTTATGATTCCCCTTGTCTAGTTTCTGCTGGATGTCTCAGAAGGAAAAAGGTTTAGACCTATATGTCTGCAAGGATTCCTAGTCTAACACATTGGATGGATACACAGGCATGAACATCCTGCCTTTCACATGTCCTCTTTCTTCTCACAGGCTTGAAATTATTTGACATGCCAAGTTAGACAATTCTTTAAATCAAACAACAGCTCATTTTTTTTTCACTGGCTGAGACTATTTCCAAAAGCAGGTAGGGAATTTAGCTACATAACACTAACCTGAAAAAAAAAAAGATAAGTGACTACATTGCCTTGAAGACATTGAGAACATCCAGCTGTAGTCTTTTCCCCACACCCTCCACTATGTCCTTATTTCTAGTTCAAAATTATGTCATTGCAAATATCACAATACTTAGCCCTTCCTGAAGAAGCTTTTCAACTTTCTTATCTGTTATACTGCATGGTCAATACCAAGCATTCTGAACATACGCTTTAGTAATCGCCACAGCAATAATTCAGAGAACCAGTTTCCTTTCAAAATACTTCAGAATAGCAAGGAGTTGGGGGAGGGAAGTTATCAGGATGCTGGAAAACACTAATACAGTTTATTAGGCAAACCCTACATGGATGCAACGGCAAGTCTGCTATCAAAGGCAAAAACCTTCAGGCATTTTACATCCCATAATCCCAATGAAAGCCTGTTTTTGCAGATACCCTGCAGTTCATGAATCACTGGCTGTAGCATACAAAATCCCCTATTTAAGTAATTACAGTACAATACACAAATCTGCACAGTGGCTGATGTCATATAAAATATTCCAAGCAACTACGACATAAAAAAAATCCCAACTGGGAACAAATGCCTTGCAGTAAGCACGTTTTGTGAACTGGGAGATGCTCTGATCTAATCATATTAGGTCTGTCCTGGGGACTGGAGGAGGTCTGGCAATACCAGGAATCCAAGTGAAGCATGGATAGAGAATGGCTCCTCTCTCCAGACATGGTTTTCCATTTGTTTTCACTTGAGCTTCAGTGCACCGTATTTGTGTAGTTGGGTGGTTTTGTTATTGCCACCTTAGCTTTCCAACATCAAAGAACACAGGAAGATCTCAAATCTCAAACCTGGCCTTAGCCATGCACTGCCGCAGTAATGAGACTGGCTTCTATTTCTTCAGCAGAATGAACCAAAAGCCTGGTATTTTGGGAAGATACCTAAATTCCACTGGACTGTATGCAGGCCTGTCTCTGTACTCCACTTCCAGATCAGAACTACTCTCAGGCATATCCACATAACCCAAGCACCAACAAAAAAAGGATAAAGAAGGGCAGAACTCCATTATGATTAACAGAGTAAGATGAATGTGGACAATCTGGATTCATTAGAAAATATGCTCGTCTTAGAATTTAAGATCTGGTGAAGGTCACATCAGAAAGAATTTGAACTGGAAAATAAGCATTACTTTTATTGTAAGGGTTTTCTGGCTTCCTCTTTCAGAGGAAATATACAGTCCTTCAGGGGAAGTCATTGTTTAAAAAAATGTTGGCCTGAATCAGACTTAGCGTTCTAAGAAGTCTTTTTTACCTCTCACAAGGTCCAGCTATTCAGTAAAAAATTTATCTTCTAGTTCTCAGTGCAAGGAATCTGCAGGACAGTTGGAACTTACTAGGCAAAGAGAAAAATGATAATGGCCCACAAAACATAGGGACAACCACGTCTTGAAAGTGTTTTATGAACTGGAAATCTTTCTCCAAAGTACTTCACTACAGCCCAATAAAACATTACGTGCTGGTGGAATTTTATCCTGTTAAAGTTGGCAAAGGTTTCTTCCCCAAAGAGTGAGTTTGGTTCCAGGCTTAATTTAATTTCACACATCCACCCCGCATGCCCCCTGCCCCCCCCCAAAAAAAGATCAATGCAGTTGCTCGGGTGCAGGTTCACAGGTTCCTGAGACAGTCTAAATTAAACGACCCACAGCAACCAAGGAACAAACACAAACTATACAGTAAAAATGGGGAGGAATAACAATTACCATCTCATCAAAGGCTGTGTTAGGTTCGTGTGGAGCTCACAGGGCAGGCTGTTGAACTGGACATAAGTTTTTGTTTGAAGAAAGGCAGAGCCAGGTTGCAGAAGACTTTCCTGGGTTAGGTCTGTCTTTTGCTACAAGCATCAATCACTAAGAGTACAAGTGGTTTGAGTTAAAGACACAGTGAAGAGTTTGGCAGAAATTTCGACTGCTCTGTATGTGGCATGTTGTGATTCCTCCAGCTGCAATTCCCTGGGATGCATTTCACCTAGCCAACACCTGACAGGAAATATATAGGAGGTTGTAAGTCTTCTTTAGAAGAAAATTACAGCAGAAACGTGTAACAACTAAAACATGAGAAAAAGGCATCTCACAGTTTGTGTTCTAGGTGTCCGACTGAAATCCTGGCTCCATAAAAAGTCTTCTGCTGTGTGCCTCTAGGAGGCCAAGTTTGCCAAAGTCTAGCTAGCTTTCATATATATATTTGACTTGCTATGTTGCCTAGCATCATAGGTAGAGAAGAGTAGATTTAATCGCACTCTGAACAACAGACATAGTGTACCCAGAGATGGAAAACTGTTTGGTTTGCATAACCCTATGCACCTCAACAGGTAGTCATTTAATAATACAAAAAAGTGTTCCCATCCTTCTCATTTACAGGATTTATTTGCCAGAGCCAGGGAGGCATAACATTGAGAACATTTTTTGAAATAATTGATGTGTTGATGCTGATTTCACTTTTCTCTGAAGAGTTTTATTGACTCAAGAGAATACCAGGATTTTTTACTCAGGGATCATATTGCTGCAGCACGACAACTGATTTGTCTGCTATAACAGAGATTGCATTGTACCACGATCTCTCATCAGCCCTAGTTATATGCATATAGGTTGTTTCATGGCTACAATTTAAAGTACAGAGCAAAAGATCCAGACTTATGGAAAAAGATCATTGTGGCTGTCATACAAATGTTTTGCTAAAAAAAAACACAACTCACAATCAAAATAAATCCAAGAGGCAGAGAAGGGATGCAACCTATTCACTCCTACAATTTTATGTCAGTTTAACAAACTCATTGCTGCCACTATTGCAGGAGTACACAACAGACGAGATGGTCAGCACCTAAAAACAAAACCCAAGACAGAGAAACAAAGGTTAAAAAAGCAAGCAATGTTTTCATAAGGCATGTCTAATGCCTAATATCTGCCTGTGTTCAAGGTCAAACAATCATTGTGAATGATCACTGAAATGAGTGTGCATCCTTCTAGGGTGGACAAGCTCATGATTCATGAATGAGATTAGACCAGACCTTCTAGGAAAAAAAATGGGTATTAATCTATGCTCCTCCTTGTACTTCCTCTTAGCAGCCACCTATTCAAAAACTCAGAGAATGAAATGATCATCAGAAGAAAATAACGTTCAAAAGAAAGATAAAAACCCCACAGCTCTGCTAATCACTTCGAATAGTCTGTGTAACCACCAAGTGAAATAGGGATCTTTGGTCTATTGTGGTGTATCATGTGACTTCAAGAAAATGAGATGGGAAGGTAAATATACAAAGTAGTATTTAGAAAGGCTGTAGGTGAAGAGGGACAAAAAAAACCTTCCTATGGTTGTCAAAGTGAAAAGGAGGGTGACACTCTATATTCTAGAGTTAGAGGAGGTCAATAAATCACCAACCTTATCTTGCAAACAGAGCCTGTGACTTCAAAAATTAGCTCATTTATTCTGCACAATTAAATTTATTGAAGTGTGACAGAAAAAGTTTAGCAGTCGCTGATGCAGAAAGCCAGCAACAACGGAGGCAGGCAACTGAGTGAATGACACAATTAGTTGATTTTCATTTTATTTATCAATATAATTATTGAATTGTATTTATCCTATTTCACAGATTTTTACCATTATTACAGCCTGGGCCTCAAGGGAAAGAATTAGTTCAAATTTTCAGTCTAACTTAATGTGATTATAGAGCTGCTAATAAAAGAAAAGTTCTATAAAGTGCCACACAATCTTGTATTCAATGTCACCCCACCATCAGGCTCTGAAATCCAGAATCCTCTCATGTAAAGGCAGGAAATTGAATATGAATTGTGAATGCACTGCATTTCCTAGGTGCCAAACAAATCTGTTTGCAGGATCCCACCTTGATGCTGCCTTAAAGGAGCCAAGATTCCTCCCCTGTTTTAAACTTAGGGATATGTTTTTTTCTTGAAAAAGTTAAAATAATAATAATAATAAATCCACTACACACTCTTTGTCCCCACCCTTACTTCAAGGTCCAGTAAACTTCAATTATTTGGTAATGTTGTGAAAAGAATGCAGGAAAATTGGAGAAAGACTGCTGTGTCAGAGTAGTGGATGAATACGGTTCTTACACAAAATTGATCATTTTGGTTCATAGTATAAAAAATATAACCTCTAAAGCTTCTGACAAGAATTTTTTAACAAAATTAAAGCTATTGAACAATAAGAAAATTATCTATTAGCAAAGGTGTCTTTTGTTCTTGTTCAGTCCACTTTAGAAGCATCTAGAGTACTCTGAGTTGCTCTGTCTCACTTCTTGGCATGCCTTTTTGTCATTCACAGTGTCCGTTTTGGTTGTGAACTTGTAAGAGACAGAATGAGACATGCTGGACCTGACTCACGCACATATTCCACCCTTGCCTTCTACATACATAAGGAAGCAAGCATAGGCTCAGCAGTAAGCTGTATAATAACTCATGTCCTTTCTCATAGGTTCAGGAAATTAGACCACATGCACATTGCAAGTGTCTAACTTTTCCAATGTTTTGAAAGACTGTATTTCCATTGCAACTAGCTTATTCAGTTCTACCCTCTACTTCCATTCCATAAAAATTATTTGCTCTGAGGTACAGGCCATTTTTCTAAATGTTGGTCACAGTGCCATGGAGCATTGCCTAAAACATTAAAAAAATGGAGAGGGTCCAGCATAATTGTGTAGCCATAATTAATAAAAATGAATATAATTAGTCATAATTAATAGCTGACTTTGGGTGATAAGATGCCTTCAGAATTCCCAACAACAACATATTCAAGTTACTGGGATCTTGATGTCTGAATAGGCTCCCACTATATTTTGGGAACTTGATATAGTGACTTCTGCAACAATAGGCAAGAAGGGAGGTTTCCATCTATAAGATATATAGATTAATAGAGCTAATAAACTGGGACTATTTAAGTTAAATTTGACGTGTGCTATCTACAGAAAAAGGATCAAAAGAAAGAAAGCCATATATCATGCATTTTGCTTTGTGTATTTCTTTTGGGTAAAGCCTCCAAAGTTACCTCTCCACTTATGTTTATATAATTATATGCCTTGCTGGGACCTGGAGCTGCTGGGAACTGTTCCATAGCAGCACTGTGCAGTGATCCGCCCACCTCCAGAGACAAAAAAGCAGAGGTGGCCTTGTCTCCAAAAACCTTTCACTTCAACATCAGAAAGGATATAACGAAAGAACAGATTGGAACAAAAGGGGGATCAA
The DNA here is from genome assembly GCA_013399475.1 of Chauna torquata. Classification (NCBI taxonomy): domain Eukaryota; kingdom Metazoa; phylum Chordata; class Aves; order Anseriformes; family Anhimidae; genus Chauna; species Chauna torquata. The sequence goes on along the minus strand of VXAL01019632.1, from coordinate 72,868 downwards.
AGAACAAAAGACAATTTCATGTGTTTAATTGGCTGGAGATGTTTCCACTTCAGCTTGTATAAGGTATCAGCAGAGAAGAATGGCATACCTTTAAGGACTAACTTCTTACAATATTTGCAGAATTCAGCAAGGCTCTCACCAGCAGAGAGAAGTTGCATGTGAGTGCACGAAATGGGCTTCTAGACCTGACTGAGGATTCAGCAGTTCAGTAATTATGAATTCACACTTTTATGGTACTTTTCACTCCAAGAACCCCAAATTATCCTGCAAAAAAAAGCATCACTGTGTCACGAGATCTCAATTTGGCATGTAAATCTCCTTTATGCAGAGACCCTCAAAGGAGATGAGAAGGGTTTTTGAACACCACACAACTGGATAGAACACAAATTAGAAACCTTTACTTCTCAAAGCATTGCAAACTGGACTGATGAGGTCAAACACAATCACCATAAAATGGATAATATAAACCAGTTTTTTCCCTGTCCACTGCATCCTTACAGGGCAAGTCCTTGTCTTCAAGCCTGGTTTCATTCAATTCAGTCAATATTTGTACCACAGCAAGCATAGTCCCTTCTGGTCCCTGTGAAGCTTCTTCTCTTCATCCCAAAGATACTTGATTAGGAGTCTGCTCCTTGCTTATCTCTGCTGTCTCTCAACCTGTCCACTGGGCTGGAGACCTCTCTCACTGAGTGATTGCTCCTCCCTGTCTGCCATACCCTACCTCCTCTGTGAAATCATCTCCTCCTTGACACTACTGCATGGATCTAAGTGGTAGGAATGACCATCTTCCTCCCACAAGGGCTGTAGTTGAACCAACTACTACTTTTTAAGAAGAAATTTAACCTATAAACCAGGAACAAATAAAGCAGACACTGTCCGTCACATCTTGGCACTATCCTTATTTTCCAGTTGGGAAATAGAAGCCCAGGAAAGGGAGATCCAATATAATGAAGATTCCCAGGTACTCCTCCTGACTCTCCAACCCTGTGTTGCTGGTTTACACAGCATGCCATAAAACCTTAGACGAGTTCATTTTAAACAGTTTTTCATGTGTTGGAAACTCTAGCAGAACTTGCACATTCATCCCTCAAAAAGATATTGTTCATATGCATATATAGAGCACTGTGCATGATCCATCTGATGTACAAGATTTTGTTTCTTAAAAATGTCACAAGCCTGGAGGATGCTTTTCTCCACTTACAGCAATTAACACGGCTTTGCTTTGCTCTCTATTTTCAAAAATAAAACCCTTATCAGGGCAGTTTTGTTCAGGGATGAATTTGATTTGTGACTGACTTCACAGGCTTCCCAGATTGCATGGACTGCTGTACAACTGTCAGGCCTCTGAAATGACTTTTCATTCCAAATTAAATATGGTTTTCTAAATAATTATTTACTCTTGAACAGGTCACAGAGGCCCTAATGGCAATATTTTCCTCCCCCTTCCATACGTAGAATCATTACTGTGAAGGGGAATATGCCTCAGGTTTCCGCACTACCCACCAATTCAGCTTTTCTTTAAGCCACGTTATGCATAAGAATTAATGTGCATCAAAGCTGAAGAAAGTCTGTCCAACTCTTCAGAGAACACAAATTAATAGCATACAATCATTGAGAACAAAATGCAGAGGAACTTTGAGTGTATGAAGTTCCTGAGCCCCTCCAATGCTTTTTGATTAACAGGGGCCCAGCAAACAGTAAATAGCTGTTCCGCAAAGCACAATGGGCAGTATTGTGTCATTTCATCTTTCCTTATTTCAGTTTTCTTAACCTAAAAGTAAAGATTTAGCTGTCTGCCTGAAACACTCAACACTCCAGTGCTGCAGGAGGTTGCCAGCAGGGATTCCAGGCCTAAAATGGGGTGAGCTGTAGGAAAGGGAGAAGGTGATGGATTTGAATCCACAGCATGGAAGAATGCAGTCAGAAGCTGAAATGAATTGCACAATATTTCAGGGTGAAGGAACCCACTCCTCCACATGGTTTCTGCTGGATCCACTTAGACCTGTCCTGAGTTTGAACACCAAGCAAAATTCCCTTCCAAGAAAGCTCAAGTGCTACAAAATCTGGCTCAGCTCTGTCAACTTGAGCTTCCCCATCGTTGTTCTGCCCAAAACTTCCTTTGCAGCTTCGCTGAAATTATCAATGGCTCTGCTCAACAGAGCTAGCCTTCACGTACGCTGAGCTTAGTTATAGGAGGGGCAGGTTACTGCTACTCTAAAACTAGTGACCTGAACATGACAGTGAGCTGTAAATCAGTTGCAAGGGACAATAATTGGAGCTAACACAACTGAGAGTGCACAGGCAGCAGGGCCAGTACCCAGAGTTCACGACTCTCCTTCCATGGCTCTGATGAGACTATGCTGAGCAGATTGTGCTCAGGCCTTGTAGCACCACTTAAACGAAGTCTGACAATAAGTAAGATATATTAAAAGAATGCAGCCTAAAACAGCCAAGTTATAAGTACAGATGATTATGGCTAGGAGTCTGATCCTAAAGGAAATGTGGAATAAACTGTGGAAAATGGGACACTGTAAAGCCTCTGTGGGGACAAGTGTTTTTTCCTGTTACTAATTGCAAAGAGAAATTGACACAGGTCAAACAAAACCTTCCCTTCACACAACTATTAGAATCTTTGAACAGTAAGAAACTCACCAGTCTGAGGTTAAACAAAAAAAAAATGCTTTGAAAAGAGAGATGCAACTGAGGGAGGAGGTCATGGTTTCAGGGAATAGGTCAATATACACGACTTTGGAAGAGGAAATGCTGTGTTTAACATCTATTACTTGCTTTTATGCCACCTAAGACATCAGAACACTGGCTAGGCCTCCTGTCTGCATCTGAGTCACCAGAACTTGGCAGTCAGCAGAGCTGACTCTGTTGCTGAACAAGTAGGTCACCAAGAATAGAGAGCTAAGCTCTTCCCAGTGGTGGATGGTGGGAAGACAAAAGACAAGAGAAGAGAAGCTTGGCCTGGCTATAAGGAATGTTCTTCCCCATGAGCAATCAAGTACTGGAACAGTCACCTAAAGGTTGTGCAGCTTCCTTAGAGGTTTGGAGGTTTTCAAGGCCCATGTGGATAAAGCCCTGAAACTCATCTCATGGCTGATCTTGATTAGAGTAAATGTTGGACTAGAGACCTCCTGAGGTGCCTTCCAACCTAAATTATCCTATGGTCCTACCATTGATCATTGACATTTTTTGTCCACTGCATATTCACTGGCCCTGCATGAGAAAAGAAAGCAACTCTATATTTGGTAGCAAACTCTCATTTGGTATTGAAATATTTGGGTTCTAGTCCTTTTGTAATGGCCAATTAAGTACCATTACAATTACACTACAACTGAGATTAAAATTAGATGTATAATGCCTCTGTATTAATACCCAATTTTGTCTTCAGTGTGGCAAGAAAATAGTTTCCAGCACAAAAATATTTGCTGCTGTACACACTACATACTGTACGATGTTCTGCTACAGTGACACGTAAGAAGAAAAGTACATACACGTGGGAAATTAAGCTTCATCTCCTGTGGCTGGGGCTGTTCAAATATCCAAAGTTCCATCACACTCTTCCAGCTCAGCGCCATCTTCCCTTGCATTTCTGTGGGATGAGAACATAAGGAAATGCCATTCCTTTTACAGCTAAATCGTGCTATTACTGCAACTACTCCTGAGATATTGGTACTGTTTGTTCTCCTAGCAGCAACTTTGAGGAACTTGAACAGTCACATATTGCTCAGACAAAATACAAAAGAAGAAAAACAACCTGAAATTTTGGTGGAGACCCTAATTATGAACATAGCTGAAGTACATTTTTTTTTCCTTTAAGTCCAGAATGTCCAGCCTGTACAATGCAGCAAGAAATTCTAACCCTTCTCAAGTAATCTCATTGATGCCAGATATTTAGTGCAATGATTTCAGCAGTGAATGTCAAATCTCTGTCAAATATTTGCATGCTTTCTAGCTCCTAAACTGACAAGCTTTAATTTAAGCAGATATAAGTGAAATCTGCCACAGCACATGTTGGTTAAGATACTTAAATGATACAGGCCACAATGAGAAAGACACAGAGCACATGCAATCCTCATTAGAATCAGTGTGGCAAGGGCTCTTCTTCTCATTACAGTTACTTAAACAATAAATTAATTAAAAACTCCTCAAAAAGCCCAAACTCAAAACTATTCAAGATGTGTGGGAAAAATGCCACACTCTTGCAATCTGCTCTTATATGGAAAAAAAAATGGCAATCCTCTCTTTTCATCTTAATTCTCATAATTATTTCTCTTTTCCCTGAATAGCCCATGTGGAGTATATAATACATAAAGAAAGTAAGGCAATGGAAAACGTGTGAGGATATTAATTCCTGCATCATACCTCTAAGCAAGTTTACATCAATACACCCCAGCAACGTAGGTAGTGGCAAACTTAACTGGGGAGCCTCATCAAGCTGCTAAAAAAATTCCCCAGTCTTTTTGACATGTGTCCTTAATAAACCTTGCTCCCCTCGGTCCATATTATCGTCTTTTGCCCATCCTTTAGAGATACAGTAAGCTTCCCAGGACAGACACTATGCCCTTTTTATTTTGCTTTTCACAGGAAAGCACTTGATGTCATCCTGTATTTATGTATCTTCTAACCCAATAACAAAGCCACATTTCAAGTCAACTTGCTAGAGGACTAAGAGATGAAAGATGAATTTCTACAAATATTGAGAAAGTAAGGAGGCAGTACAGGAAAGAATTGTAGTGCTCTTAACAAAAGAGAGTCCTAAGAAGAGCTCTGCTATCATATTCCCATTTGAAGATAAATATCTATAAAAACGGAACATAACTGGGACATGCCAATCTCTCTCCACTGACTGAAGAGGCAGCCCAGACCATTAGATCTCTACCTGTTACACAGGTATCTACCTTTACAATCTGTCCTTTGGATTCCTAAAAACCCAACTCACTTCCAAAATCCTTTGAACTTGAAACTGTTTTATTCTCAATAAACAATCCAGACAATCTTGTCAGATGAAGTTGGAACACCTTTCAGACTCTATAAATAATTTTCACATCTCTGCATTGTAAATTTAGTGCAGAACTTCAAATCTTACTTTTCAGATGCCAAATCATTTTAGTAGAAAGCTTTTTAGATAATAGGATCTTTCTTGTATTATGCATTCATAAATTTCTGTCAGTGATAGAGGCGTAGTTCAAAGATCATTTCAACACTGTTGATTAGTTTCTTAATTAAATTACTGTGTTTAAAAGGGGATAAATAAATACTGGTCACAGTTTAAAGGGAGGCAAAAGTGGGTCACAGCACTTGAAAAGGCTGCCCAATGAAATAAAAACAACAAAACACTGCATTTTTCTCTCTGCAGAAGTGTGTTTGCAAACAGCTAGTGTGATCTGTCTCCCTCCCAAGAGGTGAAATCAAAACCCTGGGCTGAGCTTTCACAAAAGAAGGGGTCAATCAAGGGTGTTTTGCAAGGTGGAGGATGAGATTTACAGCAACATAACCAGTTGGCCCATTCATCAGTACACACTACACATGTCCTAAATTAGGAGAGCATGAAGCGGGTGGATACATTACATTGTTTCCTGAGAAGCACGTTGAGTGAGTTGTTCTTGTTCCAGTTCTTTGAGACTCAACACCACATCTCCCAGGAATCTGTAAATCATCAGCAGGTGATATTTGTTGGCTGTCATACCACAGACAGTCAGAGCTGGTTACAACTTTTACCAGGCTTTTGCTGTTCTTGTTTTTAAAGTTCTCTTTTCTGGGAAGCTGCAAAACAAACCACAAACCAACAAGCAAAGTAGCACAGTACAAAACAAAATTCCAGAGATAAGAGACATGCTGATAATATAGTCTCTGACATTTGTTTGGGAGCACTGCTGAGTTAAATATCCGTCCTTTACCATTAATAAATGTATGTCTGCTCTCTCTCTCTATTCACCTATGCAGCCCCTGTCAGTGCAGTATCTGAACACCCTTGAAACATCAGTGAACCTACCCTCATAGCATCCCTTTGAGGTAGCAAAACACAGAGGTTAACAGACTTGTCTAAGGTCAGATGGGAAGCGTGGCAGAGAAAGACCTTCAGTCCAGAATTCTGGTTTCCCATAAATGCAGTTGATGCTTCTATGTTATAGGGTTCCTCATTGTATCCGATACATAAATGGTTGTTATTGATCGTCTCTATGGCCACTGAGGAGGAAACAAAGTTTGTATCAAAGAAAACTATGTCAGACATCGGTTTGGGACCCCTCACTACAAGAAGGATATTGACTCGCTTGAGTGTGTGCAGAGAAGAGCAACGAAGCTGGTGAAGGGACTGGAAAATAAGACTTGTGAGGAGTGACTAAGGGAATTGGGGTTGTTTAATGTGGAGAAGAGGAGGTTGAGGGGAGACCTCATCACTTGCTAAAACTATCTGAAAGGAGGCTGTAATGAAGTGGGTGTCAATCTCTTTTCTCAGGTGACAAGTGATAGGATCCGAGGAATTGGTCTCGAGTTGCACCAGGGGAGGTTTCAATTGGATATTAGGAACAATTTTTTTCATGGAAAGGGTGGTCAAGCATTAGAACAGACTGCCCAGGGAGGTGGTGGAGTCCCATCCCTGGAGGTAAGAGATGTGTGGATGTGGCACTAAGGGATATGGTTTAGCAATGGTACTCAATAGGTCAGGTTGATTGTTCGGTTTGGTGATCTTGAAGGTCTTTTCCATACTAAATGATTCTATGAAATCTTCTTACCACAAAGAAATGATGTACTGGGAAAAGATATTCATGGCAATGTTGTGGCACACCCTTCATATATATTTTTTTTTATTTTAAAGGGCTCATGAATGGGTCTTTTGAAAGATTAAACTGGCCTGTTACGTTCGACACTTGGAGACACACCAGTGTAGGACATTACCTAGTATGTTATGCCATCTTTAGCTTTGCAGTGCAAATCAGAACTTGAGTGGTAGACAAGCAATGGTGACATTGTCACCAGAGTGAAATAGGGATAGGTCTAATTCTGATGTGTCAGAAGATATACCTCATCAAGTTAATGAGAAAAAAAAAAAAATCAAGCAGCTACGAAGGACCAGGTACAGGCTCTCTCAGTAATGTTTAACCATAGTAAATAAAGTGTGAGGGAACACTGCAACACAGAGACTAGGGCTTTGGCATGGACCGTAGGTCGAAAGGAAGGTGTGCTAAAAATTAAAGCAACTTTCAAGATTTCTCTCAGCAGCTGATTAGTTGAATTTACAAGTTGAAAAGGCAAATTGCCACATCTTCATGGGAGAAGGGATCTTTCATAGGTCTAGCCCAACTCCTTTTTTAACTCAACAGAAAACTTCCATATGACTTAGGGAGCTTGGACTTCCTTTTTATAAAGTGACCCAAACTTTGTATTTTATAAGGGCCTGAATTCCTAGGGAATACCAAGAAGTGTAACACCCTCCAACGGAGTCTCTTGTTACGGCATTGGATTTCAGAACATCTGGAAGCCTCAACATCCGAAGTCCTGGACAAACAGTGAGTGCATACAGGCAACAAGTCAGATGCAGGCAAAGCGCATGCAACTTACTGTATGTGCACTCACCAACTCACCATGCAAAGCACTAAAATGCAAGCATCGCACTTCTGAGCTGGGCCTTCCAGACAAAAATATATCTGTGCATGAATTCTTGAATCACATGACCCATCCACAATTTTGCAATGCATCTTCCTTCCCTTCCTTATTTGGATGGGGTTTGCCTCTGTCCTGGTTTATAGAGATAAAATAGTAACAGGGAAACAGTCTATATAAAGCACGTGCTCTGAATTATTTATGTTTTTTTCTCTTTATTTTTTTTTTTAAACTGGAACAAGAAAAAAGAAAAGAAAACAGAAATACCAAACATACCTGTCCAGCTATGCAGCAGAAATGGACTTGAGGATCCAGTAACAAGTACAGCCCAGTGTAAAAGTATGGTTTGCATTTTGTGACGAAAATACTTGTCGCATCATGTATGGGTATGTGAGTTTCCCATGGATTAACCATACATCACCATATGCTACAGGTCAAAAAATATGTATGTGCATGTGCAGAGATACAGATATCTATCTCTTTCTGCCATTTCTAACAGCACACAGAGCTGGAGTTCATAGCAGGATCTGGCAATGAGAGACCAACACATGCATGTGAATGTGGCCCAGCAGAGATGGATACATTTATTTGTATACTTCTACTGCATCAGGAGTAGAATATTCAGTTCATTTCTTCTCTTTGACTAATTTGGGGAGGGCTCAAGCTGCTAAGCCCTCACCGCATACCACCTTAGAGGGCATTCCTGACCCAAGCCACAAAATCCTCTGGGTAGCTAAGCTGCAGATATAAACCTACAGTTTCCACACCCCAGCCATGGGGTGAGTTTCCACACCATGCTACAGGATCACAACTGCAATAACATCTTCACTGTTCTCTGGGGAGGAGTCTAAATCAAAAGCTTTTCAGAGCTACAGGCTTGACTTTTCCTGCAGCCATGGTATGCTGCATTTATCTGAAGATTATGTTCAACTGTCACCTTTCCAAAATTTCTGATAGAAGTGCTGGTAGATGCTCACTAGCCTGTCAAGGATAAAATGAATACAGGGAAATCTTGGAAAGACATCAAGCAGAGACAAGCCTGAATCACAATGATGAGATATCAAGCGTACAGAAAGATCCAAACTTAGCCAGGGCCTTAAACCCCTTGCCTGGGGTTCAGTTGGCCCCATCCTGTCTACAATGTCAATGCTTACAAAACTCTCTAAAATTTTAGAGCAACTTCTGTGACAATGGCCATTCAGGAATTCAGGCTGAATTTGGTAAATGCTGGAAAAATTGGCCTTTTTGGCATTGAGTTTTTACTTTTGCCTCTGGGAGGCAAAGAAAATAAAAATAGACCAGTAACTACTGCTTGAGAGAGAGTTTTACGCAGCCCATGTAAATGAACACTTCGGCCAGACTACCTTTATTTCAAACTGTTTCGTCTTCATACTATCTTTTCAGCTTTACATTAAAGATGGTTCTTATCGCAGATATCTGACTCAAATCCAAGGCTAGATTTGGAACATCCTCCACCTGGGCCAGCCCCTTTTAACCCCCATGCTTGCCCATTACAGCACTTAAGCCCTGGTTCAGAACTATGCCAGAGCTTCCAAGCTGCCCTCTTTAAAAAAACAATAAATTAAATGTCTTTCTAAACTTGCTGCTCATGAAACATTCCGTAGCTTCAGTTTAGTCTGGCTCCCTGCAGACCATCCCACAGTCACTTCAAGAGAACCTTTCCTATTGCCACATACTTTTTGCCTCCTGGAGTTAATATGTGCTGTTCAGGAAACAAAAGAAAACACTTGCTTACTAGTGCAACAGTACTTATAAGTATACCGAGAACATTTCTTGCAAGACCATCTCTTCCCCTTTCTCCCTGTAAGGTCAGAAGCCTGTTACTACAAATGTTTCATGCTCAAGGCTGGAGTTCACCACCAGATTGGTGAAGGTGCCATGCAGCAACACAGCTGCTCTCTGCTTACATGAGAAGTCCTTAAGGGGAAGCTACCAGCATCACTCCCCCTGCCTTGATAAACATTGCTGTCCAGACATCGAAACTAGTTGCAGATCTCCCCTTTGCTCCCATGATGCACAGATACAGACCACTGACTCAAAATCTCCATGCTCTAGGATGCCTTTTCGTGTTTTAACCATGACCATTTTTATCGATGACAATTTCAAAATTTGGTATCTTGGAAACTCCCAGGGCTCAATACAAGTCACATTAAGTCCCAGTGGAAAACAGATTCTTCCGTTTCAGTAATACACAGTTTGTTTAGAGAGCTGGCAGTTCGGAGGCAACTGAACCATGGTTCCTGCCAAGCTGGGGCCTCACACCACAGTGACTGGGGCAGTGACTAAGGACTTTTTTTTCCCCTCACGGTAGTACGATTGAGACATCATTCCTGTATGTATGTTTCCCTGTGTTTTAAATGATGGCTCTTAAAGTATGACCCACACACTTCAGGAAGCTGTAATACTTGAGAAAGCCTCTTTGTCTAGCCAGCTGCTCTGGAAAACTCTAATCAAATCATGTAACTCCAGCAACCTCTTTGTTCAGATACGCCAGCCTTTAAAACACAAAACAAAGTTCTCCTAAGTTATGTAAAGGAGAACCTCAATAAAACATTAAACAGAAAAAAACATTTCTTCTTCTCCTTCAATTAGCATGTGGCAGCCTTCCCACTAGGTTGATCCATCCTCATACATCAGCCTCGCACTTGTAACAATCCATTGCTGTCTCAGAGAACTTCCCCTCAGCCTGCTGGAGGCTTAGGTTAAATATCGATCTAGCCTCAACCCCATCCAACCACCAGTATCTTCCGATGCCTTGCTGGATTGTGAACTGCTGGGAAAGGTGAGTTTTTCCTTCTCATCCTCAGCCCAGAAAACACCAGGCTTGTTAATCACACAAATCTAACACCACACAATGTCTCAGGCCTTCCTTGTAGGCAGTGCTGGCTGTTGCAATCCTATAGAGAACAAATGTGTTCCCTCTCCCCCGAGGAGAGGATGCAAGCCCTGCAAAGGGGCCCACCTTCCCAAATTACTCAGCTAGCACAGCAATCACCAAGACCCAGAAGCTTTCTACAGAGCCCCAGAGGAAGGACTGCCAGTAGGATTTAACAGTGTAAAACACATGCAAACATGGCCAAAAAAATCCAGCTGCTGCCAAGCCAGTTGCATTTTGGGTGCAACTTGGTCTCTAGTTAGCCAGAGCTTTGAGGTGGTCTTCCCACACCTTTTCTTTATTGTGAGCAGCCCAAGCATGCCAAAGTGGTGAGGATCTGCACAGATGTGAAGCCAGGCTACTCAAAAAAGAGAAAACACATGTCTTAGAACAGAAAAAAACAGTCCCCCCCACTCCTTCCCCACTGCATGCTCCCCGTCTGCTGTGTGCTCACATGTTAGGGAGCTCCCAATCCTTCTGTCAGTCCAAGAGTTTCCAGTGCTCTCTGCTCAGCTCCAAGCCCTGCACCATTCCCGCTGGCTCCCTGGAGACCCTCTACGAAGGCCATGCAGGGATATCTTGGCCCACTGCCATGCTCAGGGGTTTCCCATGAGCTCTGCTCCATGTTCGGGTGGGGGTGTTGGAGGAGAACAGGCTGCACCACACTGCCCTCTATAAAAGCTCTTCTGCCCTCCCCTATAGCCCTCAAAGAAGGGGCATTTTCACTCTCTCTTCAAAATTGACGCAGGCAGAATAATATGGCCTTCTCCCTTGCTGCTCACCCACAGCTTTTGTAACAAAATAGAACATGCACAAGCTACAAACAAAGTAGCTACCTCCCATCAGAGCACATTATACAGCTTTTCCTGGCATATTTTTCCACTCTAAAACCACCCCAAGAATGCAAGCAATAAGTGTGCACCCTCAGGAGGCTGGGGACAAGCACCAGAACAAGCTCTACCATAAATCACTTGCATAGCCGCAGATACAAAAATGATGAGGACACAGAGAAACCCGTGAGGAAATCAAACATTTTGTCATCAGAGAAGGGCTCAAATATTGTGCAGCAAATATGGCTAGGGGCCACACACTGAGCAGTAAGGAGAAAACTAAATATTAAGTTGCTGCTCAGTAATTGATCACAGCCCATTCTGTGCACGAAATAAGGCAGGAATGAAAGAGGGGGAAAACAGTAGAAGTGCTTGTAATTAAAGGCTACAGCAAAGCGAGTCACAAGGGGACTAACTGAGATACCATGGGTAACCGGAGTTCTTGCCTTGCCTGACCTGAACGCATCATGCACATGTGTGTATGAGTGCGTGTGTATATGCATGCTGTGCACATGCGATTACCCCACTGATTACACAAAAGCAGTGGCCAAGTCCATTGAGAGGCTTCTGCAGGGAAGGGAACTGAGGTTGGAGGAACAAGTGACAGAGCTCCAGCAGCAAAAAGCTACGCAGAAAGTCAGAGTAAATGTTTCCTTATATTGCTCATGCATATATATAATTCCCAGTACTGCAGAATTTCGGTGAGTAGGGAGGAATTACAGGCAAGTTGCACGCTACCTGCCAGAAAACAGCAGCCTTGCCTTTCCAACTCTGAATGCACCCTTTAACTAATTTATTTTTTAATGTGCATGCATTCAGCTTCAGTGTGAACAATGGCTGGATTAGGAGGAATTCATGATGCCTAACTTCTAGTGATAATCTTCAGTGGGAAGCTAAACGCCTACTCGTCATTTATACCTTTAAAAAACCTCCTCCAAAATGCTGTTTGCCTGCAGATCATGCAGTTCAGTTGACTTTGACAAAAAACAGTTTTTCCAGTTTCTGAGACAGGCTAGAAGGAGAGTGAGTGTAGTCATTCTTCCCCAAGGCAAGGCCTGGGTGGAGCTGCAAGAAATGAAGCAGGCAGTGAATGGGAAGTGGAGGTAGCCTGGGGAGGACAGGCTGTGTGAGCAAGTACTGAGGCAGCCGCTGGGATGAGAGGGGAAGCGGTCAATGCTAGGGGAGAAAAGCAACTAGATAATGTTGTTCTCTTCAGGCACTTTACTGCAAATTACAAAAGGGAGCATGGAAGAGGGAAATCAGAGGGCAGCCCTTGTTACTCTGATTCCTGGCAACCTGGGAAGCCTTGTTCCACTCGTTAGAAAAACAACCAGTTTATAGCGTAGCGAGAGAAGAGGGGACAGAGCCTGGCCATTTATTTGGGGCACAAGGCACCCCCCCACCCCCACCCCAAAACCTACCAAAGTTGCCAGAAATTTTTCCATTGGTTTGGGCCTAGTGAGGCCAGAAAGCCGACTGCTAATCTCTAACACATGCGTTGTCTCAGCAGTTGCAGTGGGGTGAGGCACAGGGGCTCTAATTTTCCCTTTGCAGCCTTCCTGCTAACACCCAGCATGCCTCTCCCTTCACCACCAGGCTTTGCTACCTCTGCACCGGCCATTTTCTGCCTTCTGTTTCCAAAAGCCAGCTGCAGGGCTGGGGAAGGTGGTGAAGCGCCGTGAGGGAACAAAACCAAAGCGCAGCCACTTAAAGCAAATATTATTTTTCAACTGAAAGACTTTTAAATTTTTTTTCCCGGTTTATTTTTAGAACAATGGTAAAACATACAAATCCTAGAGGCCTCAAGCACTTTCCTGCTGTGCTGGTGACTTAATTTATTTCTTTAATTTGTTAAAACCTCACCAAAAAAAATGTTATTCTTTGGAGACTTTGCTAGCCCAAGTTTTGCATGTATTATTTGCTACAAAAGATTAATGAGGTAGCAGAGGCAATTTTTAATGGATTCCCTTGGTTTTCTCTCACTCTCCCTCACTTTTTTTTTTTTCAGCTCACACGGCAGTCCAGGTTCATGAATCTGCTAAGTGCTCTCCGCAGACAGGATGCAGAGTGCGGGAAGAAAGTCATGAAGTCAAAAAGCCCCTTTCACAACTCCTCCCCTTCTCCTTCACCACCTGGAGACACAGCATTACCTAGCACACCACACCAGCCTCCCACAGACCAAGCACCTCTGCGGCCCCATCCTCCGGAGCGTTTGGAGGGAGTGGACGGAGCTGACACCCCGAGTTTACAGGAAGGCTGCGTGTATGACAAGGGCTAATCCTACGCATAGTTCAGAGGTGCTGTCAGCCAGCCAGGCGATGCGCTGAGGCCCTTCTCTTGGCTCGGGTTAGAAATCTGCCGACACTCCCAGAGACTCTTGGGGAGCATTTTGGAGCTCAGCCGCAGAAAACTTCCCATCAACCTGCTTCTCTTACGGGAACTGAGCACTGCCTGGGGTGTAGCAGCAGTACAGGCTTTGGTGGTGATGGCTGAGAATCAGATCTGTTTCCTCTTACCTCACCCAGAATAACCAGGCTATTTGTGAAGAAGATGCACTATACTCAGAAGAGTCTAAATCCTTTCTACACTCTCTGCCCACATGCAGCCTCTATTCTAGCAGAGCTCTGTGGGGGAGATTTTGCCTAACAGGAGCTGAAATGGAGAGAGACATGAGGATAACAAAAAGAGAGGGAGCACAGAGAGGGTGGGTGAAGATGCTGGGGTCAGGGTAGAAAGAGATGTGACAAGTTCCTTGGGATAGCTCTAGAGACAGGGTAGGTCTGTAATGGGGCAAGGATATGTAAAAGGGAAAAGAAATCACAACTCCCTGCTGCAGAAATTCTGAAAAGGAAGGTGCAAGTCTCCTGTAAGGCAGCGTACAGAGGCCTCCACTCTTTCTCCATCTCCAATCATGCAAGGCTGATTTTTGAACCTAAATGAACCAAAGAGAAACTGTGAGCAGCCACTCATCTAGTTTGCCTTCCTGCCTTTAGGGAAGTCTGCTCATTGCTCTAGGGCTGGACACTCTGTCCTATTTACAGCAGGACTGAATTACAAAAGACCTACAGCATGACTGAGACCAGGCTATTCACCATATCATGACACTCAAACCACTTTGAGCAGTTTGGAAATCTGTCCAGATTGAACCACCAGAGAGAATACATAATAGGAACAGAGTCAGTGGGATCATCTGGTGGTCCAAGGGCCACATACGGTCTGTGGTACAAATCCATGTAGCTCGTTACTTTTTTTTGCCACAGCCTCAACCCCAATACCATCAAGACCATTAGAAGACCCTTCTGAGTGTGTCATCGGTGGAGCACAGAGCCTCAAAATCTTCATTTATGCCTGCATGGGAGCATGTGGGCCATGATCAGCCAGATCTTTGCAGGTATTTGCATGCTCAGTTCTGCACACCCAACTGCCCTGCTTTGAGTGTTGGTGCCACACAGGCACAAAAGTTCCCTGAGAAATTGGGCCCCTACAGCGTGCTATTCAAGCAAATACACCAGCACATTTTTCTCACCCCTTTTTTTCCCCCAAAGTGGTAGATAACACCACACAGAAACAGCAAAGTTGAGCAACACTGTAGGAACAGGGAAGAGGTGTGTGAGTACCTCTCTGGAGCACCTGGCTCAAAGTCAACGACACACAATAAATAACCCTGAACACTGGTTAACAGGGCTGTCGTTCTCCCCAAAGGTGCCAGAAATGTCATAAACCACAACAGAGATGTACCAATGGTTTGAAGAGCCCACAAAAGAATTTTTATAGCACCATATTTCATAGCTTCTTTTGTTATCTTGTGGGCCCAACTTCCTGATCTCTCCCCTGCCTCTGCCTCCCCATTCATTGGCATTTATTCAGGAACTCACAGTCTCCACTGCTGATGGTATATTCAGGTCACTGGCTGCTTATCCCCAGAGGCAACTAAATCATCCCAACGCACAAAAAACCAGAGGGCTTCATGTACTGTCCTTAATGCTGGGATCCAAAGGAAGGGCTGCTGAGGGAGACAAGAAAAGGATAGCTCAGTTCTGGTTCAGACAAAGAAGCAAGCCCACCTGAGAGGAAATGTCCGCTGTGTATTTATCTGTTGTCAGAGGCAAGACTTGTACCTGCACTGAACTCTGTGCTGTCAGACAAGGTAGCTTAGAGCTACTTCAGGCATTTCTAGATGAGTTGCAAGCACAGGCTTATCCCCTCTAGGCTATCCTGAAAATGTATGAACAACTACTTCTACCATTGTAAGTTTGAAATGTCCAGAGGTAGCCCTACCTAACACCTTTGAACATCACTGACTGGATTCCCCAATATACCACTTTGATCAAAAACTTATCAGGATTCCCCTTCTGCATTTTCTTTGGTTTTTGTTTTGTGGGATTTTGTGGGTTTTTGTTTGTTTTTGTTGTTGTTGTTGTTGTTGTTTTAATTTGAATGGGATGACACATGATCAACTATACCACAAAGGTATAGTAAGGGTACTTAAATAATCCCATACACAGCAAAGATTCTCCTACACATTCATTTAAAGTTGGCCTGAGGCAAGCCAAATATACAAACAATTAGAGATCTGTAGGCATGCCAAGAAATATTCATGCAGCATATAGGCCCAAGAGAAAATGTAATAAAGATTAAGAATATTATTAACACATATATGGAGGTAATAGTATTTGATGAATTTCTGTATAAGTACCTCTGTGATCCTGGCAAACCCCAGAAAAAGGACTGGACTGACATTTTCCACATTTTCTTACAGCTGTCAAATCTGTAGCACTGCTGTAGCACTGGGCGTCTGAAATCAAAAAGGCTGCTAAGCCATCTTCCTTTGTTTTGTTATACAGTAATTAGATCCACCTCATTCACCCAGTTCGTGACAAATGTTTCTGCTTCACTCACATCCCAAGACAACTTCTATTGCCCATTTCTTTTTCTTCTTTTTTTCCCCCTCAAAAAGGCTTCTTTTTCCTGAACTCTGTAAATTTTTTTTCCCCTCAATCTTTAGCACACAAAGCAGATGGTATCAGAAGTGCAAATGTTTCCATATTCTTTGAATTGCTATAAATTGTTGTATGGTTTTATTCATTTACAGTACCCAGTCTTTTGATTTCCTGGCCAATCCATTCCTCGCTCACGAGTTCACAAGACTATAGGCAGGGAGAGACACAAGAAAGAACACCCAATTAAAGGGAGAAAATGAAGATCAAAACAGCTACTGTGCTGTCATATGGCCAGGTACAGAATTGTACCTGGTGCAATCACTGACAACTGGCTAGTTAACAAAGCACCTCTTGCTTTGCCACGACCTTCATCAGTCACACGGCTCTAGCTTTATGAGAGCTGACCACCTTTTAAGTTTAAAAGGCTTAGATTAAAAATATTACTAACATTGGAAATCCTCAAACAGCTTCATTGAAGACAACAACAAAAGGAATGACTTTGAAATTACAAGTCCTGTGGAAAGGGCTCTGTATAATTTGATCCATGGACACGTGTTATTTTCATCTCCATTAAACCAGAAGGAGCTGAGCACTGAAAGTCCTTGCTTCCTTGAGGAATGGGACTATCCCATGTTGCATGTAAGCATGAGGTTACCCAACATCCAGATCAATCTCTGGAGCTGCTTAGGCGCAAGTTGCTGGATGCAGATTGTACTGTTTTCCTGATTGTGCATCCAGAAACCACAGCATAAACAGAAGGTCACAAGCAGGACTCTGAAATGATCACTCCTATATTATCAGCATCCAAAACTGTGCAAGGGTCCCCTTGCTCTAGGGATTAGCGTCATGGGTTCAGTGTTCCCAAACTCAGCTTTCCTGTCCTTTCACACACTGAGTGTGAAGTGAGGACAGGCAACTCACTGCTGCACATAGACTATAGGTCTTTATTAAAACACCATGGTGGAGTTCATCTACATTTCAGAGAGAGCTCACACCTAAAAATTGCTAGCAAAAAATATAACACAAATCTTACTTTTGAAAACTGAAAAAAAAAGATCTTCCATCAATTCTCCCAAAGGAGTATTAAAAGAAGGACTGCCTCTTCATGCAAATGGAGGAAGCTGAGAAAAGTTAACAAGAGCTTTATTTGCCATGATGTATGGTGAAAAACAAAAAACAAACCACAGCAATGATTTCTTGACTTGTTCTACTGTTTTCAACCAAAATTCCTGCATGTTCAACTGTCTCCAGAGCACTCAGTGAAAGAGAATAGGGAGTCTAAAGGGCTAATAGTCCGCCAGTGCCACTAGACATCCCAATTCTCAAAGAAGGCTGGCCAGTCCTGGTGAACTTGGTCACACGATGAACTGGAAGGAGTCCACCATAAATAAGATAGCTAGGAAAATCCAAATAACAACTGGAAGGAGAATACAGGTAAGATTCTGTTACCTAACAGTCAAGTAGTTCCACAACTGGTCTCTCAAAAACAGAGGAAGAAAAAATATCAAAATGTTGAATGAGAAGAACAGCTGGAACATTTTTGCATGACTTAGCTTAATGCAGCAAGACTGGAATTTTTAAGTTCCCAAGTTAAAAAAAAAAAGAAGAAGAAGAAGAAGAATCAAAGTTGCTGTTCCCTTTCTGCTGTCTGTACTAGTTACTATTTGCCACCTAGGATCAAACTGTTGAAAAATCCAGCTAATTCATCAGCACCAAACCAAACTGAAGGATCAGCATCACAGCTTCACATGTTAATGGTTGTCTGTGAAACATCTGTACTGCAGGAGTGACTTTTTGATGAGAGATGACCATTTCTTCGTCTCTTTCTCTGAGTCCTATAGTTCAGACTACCTACCTGAAAAAAATGTTTCCCATAAGAAGCCTCTCATCAGCTCTAAGCCCCACCAGTCTAGCAGTGAAGTGCAGGTAAGATGAAAACAAACCCAAGGAAAATGAAGAGATTTCTTAGGCATTATTGTATGTTCAGCAGGTTTTGCTAATCTGCCTATTCTATGGCTATCCAGACCCCTTCCCTATTTCTCCTTCTCTGATGCTTTCCTGAAACCTACAACATTGCAGACTGTTTTAGGGAGGACAGCTTTTATGCCATGAGAGTTAGCAAAGGTGGACATAGATCTCATCCCAGGAAGGGACTCCCATGGTCACTAGTCAATGTCTGGGCAGTAACGCAGGAGCTGTCTTACCACATCAGCTGGTGCTCCCTAAGGGTCAGGAGAGGAAGGGAACTTTGATGCCACAAGTTTTGTGTTTCTTCCTATGGAGCCCTCTGGCATGCCCAGACATGGATGTGGACGTGGTGCTTATTGCTGGATACTATTCTTTCAGGTACAAATTACAGCCAGGCACTGCCATCCCTTTCCTGATCTTACAGGGCTGTTTCACTTAGTAGCTCCCAACCCGACTTCCTGAAAGCAGCAGGGGACAGCTGCTGAAACCCCATCAATCTAGACAAAGTCAACATGACCTGTGGATGCGGTCCAGCTCTGCCAGGAAGGACCTAACAGTGAGTGTGGCTGAGGAAATATTATTGCAGCCTGGAGGTTTTCTCATGCAGGGTTCTATTTTGGTGCACCATTTTTTGTTGCATGAAAATACCTGGGGCATTTTGGGAACTCCAGCCACAGATAACATTTAGTTCTAAGTCATGGTGTTTTTGCTGATACAGGTTTCACCATCCTTCTGATTTGGCTGTGAATGTTTGTGTAAGGGAGTACTGAAGGATTATATACTGTGTAATCACTTGTCATGGCCCAGAACATATAATGCAACCAGCAAAAAGCACAGTAAATAAAATAACAGTGTTTCTTGCCAGTCCAAACAAACATTTTTCTATTGCTAGCACAGCAAGACAGTACTAATCCACAGAACTCCACTGTTCTAGGACTTCATTTAATAGTAGCAGGAAAAAAGTCACACCAATCTGAAGTGAGACAGAAACATGCATTAACCCAATTTCTTCATCAACACAGAAGCAGTGGCTATATATACAAGGAAATGTTTGTTTGATCCCTTTGCTAACACACAAATCAACACGGTCTAAAACTATTTCATAATACATATTCCCAAACAATGAACTATTTTGACCTGAGCTATTTGGGGTGATCACTGTATTTTTTCACACAAGAGAACCATGTGAGGAACAAATGATGGCACCTTGGTCTACAGGTTACACTATTTGTGTGAGGAGGAGGGCTGCAACCAAAATAAATTAACCTGTTTTACTTTATCCATGTTAATTATTTTTTCTTGGAGGAAAAAAAAAAAAAAAAAGAATCTCTGACTTAGCTAATGGGAAATCCTCAAGGACTTGGATAAAGAAGTCATATGTATCCACTTGCCCTAACCTCTGTTTGGCCTTTTGGCTAAGTACAAAGGGCATATCAGTAAAGTATCTGATATGTCTTTTCTCTGGGAAACTCAGTGAGTTAATAAGTCATTTTGAACTATTATGATTTTGATGCATGGAAAAAAAAAAAAAAACTTGGCTTTCTTCAGACAGTACAGCTGGGTAAGTACAGAATTTCCCGGCAGTGTTTCAGCCTGGGTGGGGTGGGAAAAAAAAGAAAAAAAAGAAAAAAAAAAAGTGAAGTTTATAAAAAGGAAAAAGAAAAAAGAACAGAAATCCTGCCAGGCATTCAGGAAATCTTTCCTTCCTTGTCTTGTTTATGGAGATCAAACAATCCAAATTAAACATGAATCCCCTTGCAAAATACTGAGGACTCTACTTAAACTAGGGCAGCTAAGGTGCTAACAAGTCACAAAGCTCAGCTCTAGTCCTGCAGATACTCATATAAGCAAGTAGCTTAAGTGATAGATCTTGTGTCTGTAGGATCAGCGCTCCACACAGACAGTCCCTTTAGGAGGAACTGACTCATGTGTACGCTTACAGCCAAAACAGCCGTATCCAAGGCCTCACTGTAGACCTCTAGGCACCTCCACATTACAAGTAAAAAACAGCAACTATGGATGAGATATGATCACAGCAAAGCTACTGCCAAATTTCAGGGAGATCTCACCCCCCAACAAAGGAATACGCAGAGGATTGCTAGTATTTCTCCCAACCTGTTGCACTGCAAAGTGAAATGGCATAAGCCATTCTGGACACAGGATAACCTACTTAGCGCTGCAGTGGGTGAGACTGCTCACAGCTATGCCTGGCCTTTGGTTGGGAGAAAGGACTTCCAGTCTAAGGAAAGGACATTTTTATTGCCTGCTAACTTTAAATCACTGATTTTTCACCTGAGCACCTCCAAAACCATGTTTTTGAAGCCTTGCAAGATCTACAAATCATGCTACCTCCACTTACAAAAAACAAGCAGTGCTCAAACAAATTAAGTCAACAGAGGCTGTGTGCCAGAAGTCAAACCCACTTTCTGAGTCCCATTCATGAAACGACCCCGTCTTCTCTCCTTTCACTTTCACTTTCACTTGGGCTACACTTTCACTAAGCTACAAGATTTTTCTACCTAGGGTTTTGAAAAGACACAAGTATCACTGAATATGACCAGAACAAATACACACAATATGTTTGCAAGTATTTGTTCCACATATTGATTTTGTCAACGTTAGTGACTCCCCTGACTTGATTCCTGTGGCCAATCAAGGGCAAATAAATTTTTAAGATAAGTCTGAAGTTAGGAAATACATCATGCAGATGTATGCAAGCCAGTACCTCCCCCACATACCCAAGTTTAGCAGGCAGATATTTCAGAACCAGCTTGCAGGAGGTGGCTCTGCAAACATGTAGGCTTTTTAAAGTGATGCACAGGTACAGGGATGATTTTCATGTCAAGAAAATAAGGCTAACTTCATAAAATAAACTGCTTACTGCAGTAGTCCACAGACCTGTGAAGTCTGAAGAAACTGTTCAGATTCCACCCTGGCATTCTGCAAAATAGGCCAGGGAATTTCTTCCAATGATTCCTTCATTAAGACCTAATTTTTGGCTAATCTCAAGCTTGTCTTCCAGAATGAAAATCAACTTAAATCCAGAGACTTCAAGACTATGTCAACACTGCCTTGCATAACACAGACCCGGGGCAGGCCACTAGAGCATGACAGTACATCCATATTGTTAACAACCTGCTGCTCAGCTGCCTCCAAATCCCCCTCACATCATGCAGTAGGAGCCTTTCTAGGAAGGAACCTGGCCAACCCGTCTGTCAGGGCATGTTGCTTCAGGCTGACAGGACAGGCATTGATGGATTCAAGCCAACATGGGTGTATCTCAAGAAATGCCTTATCCTGAACCCAGCATATTCATAGTGCAAGGGTAAGTTTTGCCTACCACATCGCACAGCAGGTCCAGAGCTAGCGTTCACTTTGGACATGAGATGAATTGGAGAAAGACTGCAAACTTGGAACCATGCTCAAAAGGCAGCCCAGTCATAGCCCACATGCATAGCCCCCATCACTCCTTTTCTCACGTCCCTTCCTTCTGAAGCACTCCTCCTTACTGAGGGCGTAATTCTGCAGATTAAGGAAATGATGAGTGTAACACTGATTCAGGGGAAGGGTTGTAATTAGCCAGTGCAGCCCTATTAAAATCAGCCATATAAACCAATGTAAGTCATGGTAGTGTTTGGCCCACTTGCTGTAGTGAGTTTCATAGCTACTGATCGCTTTGTACCTAACTCTGATGTTGCCTTGCACCTCCTACTCCTCCTTCTTTCCTGTCTTCATGTAAATCAAAAATCAATCAAACCTCATTTCATCAGTAATAAATCAATCACTTGGATCACTTGACTATAAAACAATGACCTTGTGGTTGCAAAGGCTCAGTATGAGCAAGTATGTGGATGACAGAAAGCAGAAGAGACAAAGAAGTATTTTAGTGTATGCATTTCCTACAGTTCATAGCAGGTCCTTTTGGTTCTGGCCCTACCTGCACTCTGTAGAAGGGCTGTACCAACAGAAATTCTCATTTCCCACTTGCCAGAGTCACCACCTAACAAATCAAAGCATTAGTATCCTCTTTCCATGTTATTTTCTCAGATTGTATGTTGTATTTATAATCACAACTTTTTCCTGAATGTGAATGAGTACAAATGTCAGAGGCAGACTAGAACTGTTGGGGCAGACACAGGACAGTCTGGGTTTCTTCTAAAGATGAGACTATATCACCAGAAATAAAATAAAATAAAATAAAATAAAATAAAATAAAATAAAATAAAATAAAATAGCTCAACCTCTATCTACCTGCTTCCAAACAAGATAAGGAAATATCTCAAACTTTCCACGAAGCCCATATTACCTCCCCTCAAAGCCAGGAGGCAACAGAATCCGTTCTGTTGTTTCCCTTGCTAGCACCGCATTCCTTCAGAGCTTCTGCGTTTGTTCGGGGCTTGTTGTTGTTGTTATCGTAAAACAGAAGCGTTACACAAGACAGAGAGCTTGACAGCTTTCCCACAATCCTCAGCATGTGGGAATAGCAAGTAACAAAGTGTTAACACCTGCCAACTGGTGGTTAGGTGTAAATGTCTCTGTTAACAACAAACACTGCTGCTAGCAGTCATCAGAGCAAAGCAGCAAATCTGTTCCCTTCTCCAATGCGGAAAACACCAAACAATAACAACAACAAAAAAAAGGCACCTAATTGCTTGATTAAGATGTATCAATGTTGGAAACTGCTGATCTAGAACATTGAATCTCTGACATTTACTTCACTCTTGATTAAACACAAATGTTTAAAACTAGCTGTTGTGGAGGCAGAAGCTCAGTGTACCATCCAGGGAATTGTGGCAGTGAAACTTTCCACAAAGATACTAAAACAGGGCCACCTCCTCCCAGCTGTTTCATAAAAGCATCAGTTGCTGAGACTCTGGCTAACAAGGAGAAGGGATGGAAGACCGATGAGGAATGATTAGGAGTCAGTTAACACCTTGCTTCCCTTCTCCCCATGTGGAGCTTCCATGAAACCTTGTGAAAAAGTCCAGCTCCTGCTCTGAAAAGTGACGCTGAACAGGGATGTAGATCTGTTTCTGGAAAAAGAGAAGGATTTGTTCTGTACTTTCAAAAAATGTTTTCAGTCGGTTATTTCCTAGGCACTGATTTGCCAGTGATTTGCATGTGACTAATGTCCGAGGCCTGAGGCTAAAAACCTGTCTATTCTAGATTTGTCCTCAGCAGCCAGCTTGTGTGTTTTATTACCCTCTCCCTGTGATAAAAAGGTAAGGGAGAGGTGGGTCGACTCACCAGTCTCACATAAGATACAGGTTGCCAAGTCAGAAAAAGGTAAACTCCATTAATCCATACTACCCACAAAAGCCCACTGCTGTCCAAATATTTCCCCTGCACACACAGGAAACTCCAGCTCAGCTGGGGAGGAACATCAATCCCAGTTTCCATCAGCCTGCATTTCTTCAATAATTGCCACCAGGAAAA
>VXAL01019632.1:0-49180 GCA_013399475.1 Chauna torquata | reverse complement strand
AAATACTTCAGACAACAATGATGGTACCCAGTTAATCAGCTGGTGTAAAGGAAAAGAGATAATTTTAACCTACATCAGTTCCCCAATCTAAGTCACAGGGAAGAAGGAGGGGAAGGCAGGGGTCACTTCTTTTGGTGGCGGTACCACTTTATGTCAGCATTAATGGTGCATGAAATAAAGGCTTTCAATAGGCAGCAGCTTGAAGCAGAGGACACATGTTCTCCTTATCTCCTGAAGTATCAAGTATTTGAAAGTTCTGCAAGTAGTAGATGGTGAGTGGTAGTAACAGACTTAAAAAGACTGGCAAACCATTGTTCCTATTCTAAGCAAAATCATTTCCCAAATTGCTACAGTGAAGGCTCAAACAACATTTGATTAAATTTCCCTGCAAATGGTGCTATGGATAGAAAATGGACAAACAATTGTTTATTTGACTGAAAGCATCCTTCTCCACTAGGAATGGGTGAATTGGGTAATAAACTGGTCTACCAGCATGAATATTGACCTATTTACTGAGCTGCGTGTTTCTGAACAGCAGTTGAAATATTTTTGGCTATAGGAGGTTTAGGATCACCTGCACCAGAACAGCATTAGAGGAAAATTTCCAAGTTTCATGTGAGTATTCAGGCTCCTCAGCAGCTGAATTTAGACTCTCAGTCACACGGTTTCCATGATTCAGCCATTTGTTAGTCATCCTCTGCCCATTTTATCTCAGGAAAGTTACAGATACCCATAATTAGAAAGGCAATCCCCCTCCTTCTGTCTCCTTGCTGCCTGCTCTCTAGATATCATGTCCTCCCACTCCCTTATTTGCCAGAGGTCATGTGCTAATTCGTTTCCATTCTGTTCCAGACTAGATCTATTTCCTTGCAATCTCCCTCATTTTATGCATTTGCAACAGTTTCTGTACCTTACCCCATGTGCCAAATGTTCTAGATGAGCTGATCCGCTTGCACCCCTCTTCAGCTGTCTCTTTTCTAAACCCAGCAGCCTTGCCCCTGTCCTCATCTCTTGTGCAGTTTTTTATCAATGACTGCCCTCTGGGCTCTCACAGGGCATATTCAATCCAGTACCGTTATTGCACAGTCCAGCAGCATAAGTCAGGAGAGCTTGGTCATTTCTGTCTAAACCTGTCTTGGACCCGTTTCTGTAATTTGTCCAAGTTGTTGATCTGTAAAGTTGCCACTTACATGCTTCCCACAAATCTACCGACAGTGTTGCTACCCAACTATTTCTTTTCACTCTTGCACGCTGGTCCCTCCAAGCATTGCTCTGACAGCTCTCCCTCCTTCACTGCATCAAATGGCTTTCTTGTTTTTGCCTTTCAGCCCACTATCTGCTCTCCTTGCTGTTCAGACAATCAACTCCCACCATCCCTCTGCCAGTGATAACTGCATTGATCGCAAACAAGTCTGGTTTTCCCTATACTCCATAACAGATTTAGCAGCTTTGCAATTTCTTCTTATTCTCCATTTGGTAAAGAACAGAGATCTCTGGACTAGCAAAGCCAGAGGAACAACTCTCCTTGTTTGGCCTGAGACAGTGAAGCTCCCATTCACTAGGTCACTCATCCAGGAGATGCTGGACTGAATTATCACTGTCTGGTCTGAAGTAGGCAAAAAGGAAGACTGTAACACTTAAATCTCAGATTTATGCACCAGATACTGGGAAGCAGGAAGAGGCTGGAATGTACAGGTACACACATGCCTTTCTCACACTTTGCACATTCTTAGTATGAGGATGACAGTCTCTTTTGCACAAAACCCCATTCCTGTTAAAACTAAAGCACAATCTCCCCTAAGAAAAAAACATTTCAGTAGAAAATTTCTGACCAGTAATAATCTCTGATCTCCTTCAAGCCATAAACATCCCCCACACTTACAGGTGTAATGCCACTGTTCACTTCTAAATTCTTGCTGACTTACCATGTCTTTGGTGGTGGAAGATAGTGGTTTTGTTATTGGTTCATTCTCCCACCCTTTCCTCCCAAACATACACACACACATTTTGTTTGAGGATAACATCCTGTCTTCTTGGGGACAAGACAGAAGAGGACAGCCCCTTGCCCACAGCACCTCTACCCCTTGGTGGGGTTGGTGAGCACTGCTGCTCTGCCAAAGCAGCAGAGCAGCACACACCAGAGCAGTAAGTCTAGCTTAGATCTTATAGCTCTGAACTTTATCCATCAAGTTTCTCTTTCAAACAACCAGCTCCAAGGCAGAGGAAGAGTCTTTCTCTTTGTTTAGACACCTCAGAGTACACTGAGACTGCAATGCTAGAATACTCTAGAGACAGAAGAGCAAAACCCAAATGAAGAAAAACCAGCATGACCTACTGGTTACAGCAGAAAGCACGTGGTCTGGATTCCTCTGCTGCCTTTGACATGGCATTGCTGTAGAACCTTGGCAAGGGCACAAGGTAGACTATCCAGTTGCCATTCCCCTCTCGCACAGATGCACAAAAGCCTGTAAAAGGGTTTTGACTAATTTGCAGTGGCACCTTTGAAAGTCTCCCTTCTCCTGTGCCCCAGCGCTCTTTCTGCAATGCAGGGGTAAAGCTATATCTGCCACACACAGTCTGGCTCCATCCATCACTTTACCAGGTGCTGAGTATTGTGGCAAGCTGTGTTTTGGCACAGTTGGTTTTATATGCTTTCCCTACTGACACATGCACATTCCTGTGCTTAATTTTTACAGGAACAAGTTAAGGACGCCTTCTTCTCTTGGTTAGATTCAAATTCATGACTGAAAGCTACATCTGCATAGTGTTTTCCTATTAGGTCAACGGTAGCCAACACAGGAGCACTTGCTACTGCTTATTTAGCTGAACGGGAACAAATAACAACTGGTATGATATTAGGGCAAGGAGGGAATAAACTAGAGCACCTGAAACATACTGCCAACAAACAGAGCATCAGTAGGGATGGGTTGGGCACCTCACTGCCTGCCCTGTTCATTAACCTCACTGGGGGACTCAGTTCCCATATATTCAGTAGACTCCGCAGTGCCAGTATACAAAGTTGTGCATATGGCTATCTTGGAAATAAATTACTCTCCCAGCAGCCTGCACTTTAGGAAATAGATCCCTTTCTTAGTAGTTTTTTAATAAAAGAGATGACTGGCCTATTCTGTTCCACACCAGTCTTAATAGTTTCCAGTGCAAGCTCTACTGTGTTACTTAAAACAGGTACTGATTAATAGCTACTGATCGCTTTGTACTTAACTCTGATAAATAGTTGTGTTGGTGATGGGATGGAGAGCTCAAACTGACAAGTTAGATCAACATAAGGACAACATAAGGCATGCACATATGAAAAGTACTTCAGCACTGAATTCAGTGGTGTTATCCAGCTTGGATAGTTCCTTGGAGAGTTTAAGGTCTTGGTGCTATGCAAGGCTTACCTTGTTTCTGTTCCTGTAGACCAATGCTCCAGCATTGCATTTGATTTCCAATCATGGGCACTGCTCCCCTTTCGTCCTTCACCAGTGATGTGCAACCACTTCACTATTGAAAATTGGATAATTGGATGCTAAATAAAAAGGAATATTTGGGCTTAGTTCTAAAAATTACTCAAGTTAAAGGCACATAGCTTTAGTCTCTGGAGTAAACTCAAGATCTCTCCAATCTGGAGCTATCAAAGCAGTCATATGGAATGTTGAAGAAACATATTGCTAGTGCTTGTCAGGACGATGTGAGTAGCCTGAGCACTAAAGTCGTCTTGATCATAAGCAGTCAAATTTGAAGAACAGACCTAGCAAGTGGCAAACGTACCTACATATCACCAACCTTTTGGGCTGTATGGTTTGTCAAAGGCAAAGGCATCTAAGGCAGAGCTAAGTGTGACTTCTGTTTGATCAAATCCTTTGTAAGCAAAAGGACAGGATGAAAATAGACACTTCTTATTTCTAGCTCCTTTTTTGGCCTCTAGTCTTCAGCACATAAGATAATGTCTTACCTGAGGTTGCCTCAAGCATCAGTATGGACAGGCGACCTATCCAGATCCCTCTCTGTCCTGTTGTCCCATGTTATGTATTTCTGCCTGTGGGAAAGAAGCTGCTCGCAGCAGCAGAGCAATGGGAATTCCAGCAGTGAACAAAAGGCCCTGTTAAAGAAGGGTCTTGGGGCTATTTGCATCTTTGGAGGATTTAGATGCACTGCAAGATGAGGTTGGGCCTCATTTTAAGAGAAGGCTCCAGCCCACACCAGTGCCAAGAGGCTGACTAATGCAATTATTTCCTTGCAAAGCAGCATTTTTTTTCAAAGTGCTGATTCTTATTAAGAAAAAGGAACGGATTTGGAGCTCATATTTTGAGCCAGTGCCCAGGATTATTTGGAAATTCTTTTTCCTGGAACGAGACTTTTTATTCCAAATTTCTCCATGGTGGGGAGAGAGAGTTTCCTGGGCAGAATTAGAATAATGATTACAGCCTGTATACAATCAGCTTTAACCACTGTGGAACTCCAAAAATGAATGTTATTGCTCAGTGGCTTCATTGAAAACAGAAGTATTATTTAACCAGAAGGATGGCAATACATGGAAATAGCTCATTATCATATTTTCTCCCTATTTGAAATGTCACATTGAGCATGTATCTTTCACGTCCACTACACTTTAATTAATTTGGACTGTGTTTAAATTTATTACACAGCATGCTTTATTACAAAATTCTGACACATTCCCATTGATGAAAAGTGGCTTACTTTCAAACACACGTAAATGGCAGTAGGAGTTACTCTCCCTAAATACTGTTTTAAATACAATAAGAATACCACATAATCTCTGTGTCAGCCTGTGTTTTTCTGTGACATAGAACATATATAGCAAAACAAACATTACATCCAAAGCTTGCTGTTTATTGAAGGGACAATGATGTTAACATTATTATTCCAAGTCTAAATCTGAAACACTTACCTTATTTACATAATTGCAAGACAAACATATTTTACTCTATGGATGAATAAGATTCCAGCAGTGTGATTACCTAGGAATTAAAAAGTAGACTTGCAGGGTGTATGCCTGGGATCACAATGGCTTCTTTTAACACAGTTGGTATATCTTATATTCTGTGCACTTTCAAACACAGCTGTTACAAAGGATAGTTGTCCTCCTCCAACCAGGTCTCCAACAAAGTAGAGAATTTATTTCATTTGCTAATATTCCTCTAAAGTCACTCCAAAATTTACTCCTGATTTTCACTTGAATAAGCAATGGAGGGAATCAAAGCAGTTTTTAAATAATGTAAAATAAGAGATTTCACTCAAACTTCAGTATTTCTTAGACTGAAATCCTACAGTACATGGAGCTTTATGCTGAATGGGAGCAGAGATTTCATAGAAGGTATGACTAAGGGGGGCTCCAACTGATAGAAGTTATACCTTCACTATCCTCCCTGTTGAGGTGATCAAGTATCAGCTACTGAACTGCTGCAAAATCGTCTTAGTGTGAATCATCATCTGTCCTGGGTTCAGCAAACACCTAGTGATATTCCCCCTTAGAACATCTCACCAGCTGCTTTCTCAGTGCAATTCAATCTTACTCCATCATGCCAGTTCCACTAGATCTCACCAAGTACTGATGATGGTTGTACGAGGAAAGAATCTCCTTCCTCACTACTTGTACACTATTCAGAAACCACTCAGAGCCAAGACTGGTGAAAGAGACCTGCTTCGTTTACTGAGAGCCAACTGACTGGTGTATCTCATGCAACAAGCCTCTGCACAACATTACAGTCAGCAGCAACAGCTTGTTCTAAAACCTATTCCAGGGACAGCTCCCTGGACCTTCGCTTCCTCATCCATCCTCCTAAGAGAGCAGTAATCAAAGCTTTATTTTCTGAATCATGCAATTTTTTTCTTCCTTCCCCTCATCATCACCCCAGCAGATGTCCCTTTTCCAGAATAATTCCTCAAGTAATGATTTTTGTCTTATATAGAAGGTAATTCTATTCTCAAACTCCTAGATGCAGCCATGTGCAATGGTACTTGTGGAATACACGTGTTCTTCCTTAGATAAAGGGAAGCTGTTAGACTGCTGATCACTGTGTGAACGCTGCCATGAAGGAACACTGTGCTGTTAGACACTCTACTTCATCTTCTTCCACCCTGAGTTTTCTCTCCTTACCCCACATAACCCTTTCCTCAAGGAAACATTTACACTAAGAAGAAAAACGTTTCCTAGCAATTGAACAAAAAAAAAAGTTGCATTTAAATACAACACATAATGTCTGTCTTTAAAAATCTGGATTGGTTTTATACTTAATTCATTCAGTGAATTGCAATAAATGAATAAACATAATTTGTAGAAGAATAAGAAAATGAACAGGGTTGCTGAAGCCAAAAGCAATAACTGCAACTCACTTTGTCCCGCTTCTTCACTCCTTCGGACCCAAGCATTATTACTGCGATCCCTTTTTTTGTGCTTTATGTGTTTTGTTTTATTTGATGTCTGCATTAAAGGAACACTCCAGTGTAATATAAAAAGATACTATAATCCCTATATCTAATTACAAAGAAGAACTAAGTGTCTAATATAAAAACATGCAATAAAAAAAGAATAATTAACAATCAGATCGAAAGCCACCAACATGGCAATCTGATGAGGCAGGCTAGGAAGCACTGCTCAGCTCTCCCATTACATTGTATGGGGAAACAGAATGCTTCCCTGTATGAGGAGATGGGAAGGTCTGCTCCAATAGATGGCTCTCAGTTTAACCACAGCTTTTCTTCTTTGATTTCTTTTTAACTTCAAGAGCTTGCTTTTGGTGATTTTTTTTTTTTTCCTGATTCCCTGGGGTAATGAATGTGAAACTTCATCCTTTTGGCTGCTAGTGGGAAGGATCTTATGTTCTTTACACATTTAGATCTTCCATCAAAATCATCAGGAATGCATTAAAACAAGCGGGTCAGTTTCCTTCTCTTGGCACAAGTCAATGAAGCTTTTAGATATACATGGAGTGCAAGACTGAGAATGCAACTGGCAGCTTCCATAGAGGAGCAGATCATTTAAAAGTGTTCCTGAAGGAGGAGTATTTCTTCAGCTAGCCACAACTACCTCCTGCTAAGAGCAATAGTAAGAATATCTAGAGCCTTACCACCCCAAATTTCAGTGGATTCAACAAGCAGTTTGGGTTTGTTTTTTTGACATTTGAATGTCCAATGACCACCTTGCATTAAAGGCAGTTCATCACTCTAGTCCATATGCAAGTGGATGGGAGTCTAATGTGCCAAATTCCAGGCTGAAACACTGTTTAAACATAAATCCTCTCTCCAGATAGTGGCATGAGTGATTTGGTTGGATTTGAAGGTAGAATGAACAAAGGAAAAAAGTGAAGCCGTGGGAATGATTTTTCAGTTTTTCAGTGCTATCAACCCAGAGCAACAACAATACTAACTTAGCAGAAGATACCCTGCAGCAAAAAAATCAGAAACTTCTCTTTGAATCTTATGTGTAGGACCTCATGTACTCTTGTTTCTGTGTGACCTGGCAGTGCAGCAACAGCTTTTAGGGAAGATAGCAACAGGAGATTCACCAGCAACCATGCAGACACCTGAATAGGCATATGCTCACAGGCAGTATTTCACCTATTCCTTTTAACTTGGTATTGAAATCCACAAGCTATAGATATACCTTGGACAATGCAAATTTTCCTGTATATTTATTAGATTTGTGTGTTGTCTGCGTATGTAAGATACTTTCAGCACTGGGAAGATGTTTATGAAAATCAAGATAATGATGCTACATAATTATGAGACAGACAAACAGAACCATGCCGGGCAGCACTGGTTGTTTTTGTTATCTTATTTCTATTCAGCTTTTGAAATAAATTTTAAATAAATATCTTTTTTTAGCAGAGGAAAAAAGGCAGAAGGCAAATATTACTTCTTATAAACACATTCTCTGTAGATCAATTCCCACTAAGTCATTTTTCCATTCACAGGCCTCATTCATTTTTCCTAGTTGATTTTTTAAAAGTGATCAAATAGCTTTAACAATAGAATTACAAGCATTCTAAGGAAGGGAGAATCCCTTTTGGAGGGATACAATGCATTGGTTTGGGTTTTTTTTCAGAGGAGAGTCAGTTACAATCAAGTAGCTACAAAGATGACATGAACATTCAAATCCTCCTGCAATTTCAAAACGCGCGGATTTAAGAAAGGTTTAGGAAAATTAAGTATATTTCTCAGGATAGATTTTAGTACAGAAGAGCTCTGACTACATAGTCTAGGCAATGATTTCCTCCAATATCTGCAATAGTGTTCATATCTTCACTCTAGTATTCCCATTCTATATGTAACTTCCCTTGATTTTATCATTACTGCAATTAATTGCCCTAAATCTTAAAGAGTATTGGACACAGAATTTAGTTTAGACAAATCAGACCTAATTTGCAAGAGATTCACTTCAGCACAATCTCCGCTGAAATGTTCACAAGCTGCCTGTAGAGGAGAACTAAAAGCCAAGAGGGATCTGAGAAAGATGCCCAGGGAAAGAACAAGTTTACCTAACTACCTACGCCGTGCCATAATTGTGCTCTTCCGTCTCCAGGGTCATCCATAGTATTGAGAGTTGTAGTATTTCATTTCAATTCTATTCACTGCACCTCCCACGCAAAAGAAAAAAAGTGGATTAATCTGCTGTAATGTGGTAGGTGTCCAAACCATAATTGCTATCAGAAGCCTACTGGAAAACCCTGTGCAAGTCTAAAAAAAACTTTACCCTTTATTTCAGTGAGCTTTAGCGCTAAGATTTCTTTTCTCTGAACATCTACCTCCAGTGCCCTGGTACCTGAGCACTACACCTGAGTCTCTGAGATGACATGACTCTCCGTGACTTCCAGCTGCATGACTTACTGTATCAAAACTTAATCCAGGCAGAAAAGATACAGATTTAACTTGAATTCAGTCAGAGATTCTGGCTCCCACGCCGTAACTTTCAGAAGCAGAAGTCCTAGCTGCTCCCAGATGAAATGAAACATCTTGCTGTTTCTAGAAATATCAGGAAAAACAAACAAACAAACAAAACAAAAACAAAAACAAGCAAAACAAAACAAAAAAAAAAAACAAAAAACTTTTCCTGCCTTTTCTTTGCCAAAGTGCACAAGGAGTGAAAAGTATGTCAAAGGCTAGCACATTATTACCTTGACAGGCAGAGGTGCTTTTTTGGCTCCAGGTATGAGCTCGAGCTATTAAAGTAACCTTGGAAAATTTATATACTCATTTCTAGATGGCTCTAGAGAACTTACGGTAAAGGGAGTCTGTGGTGATGGGGCTCTTGCTACAGAGGGAAGCTAGCAAGAACTCTGAGAATGTTCCAGGAACTCTAGTGTTCACTGGATTCACGTTGTCTCTACAGAGACAATACTGTCAGGCACAATATCCTATCTAATATTATTAAAACTTCTAAGAGCATGAAAATATGAACGTATTCTCTTACAGGAAGAGCACACTGCTCTGAGCATATTGAGCAATACTTCAACCCTGCAGCATACACGTGCGTTTATATCACAAGCATAATGTGGACTTACTCTCCAAATGTTTGGTGGTTTACTTATTTAATTTTTATACAACACAAAACTTAAGTGTTCTGAGAACAAGGAGGACTTGGGCCTGGTGTCTTTCAGTTGAATTAATAATCTATTTGTAAGTTGAATTTGTTTGTTGCTGATGGTTCTTGGACCGGCAAGAAAACAAAACTGCTGAGTGACACTACGAATTGTTTGGCAAGCTCCATGTATGTGAGGGGCTACCTGCCTTAGCAGAGAATCTCGTGCTTACTTACAGGCACAAACTGGGCATCCAGCTAAGGACTCCCTTTAGCATCCTAAAATCTGTGCCTGGTCTTTTGAAATTCTTAAGGTCACTTCTGGTGAAAAAATAATTTTAAAGAGGTTATCAAATATTAACAATATAGAACAATAAAATAGAAACGTAAATAAATTGTAAATGAAAATATATTCTGCGTATACACCCTAGGTTAGAAAAAATGGAAAAGGAGAGGAGGGCTAGACTGGGAGAACAGAGAATGTGTACAAGATGGGTAGATACAATCTAGGTTACTCTCCACATTATAGATGAATTGGAACATTTCTGAGTAGCAAAGGAGGACAAACAATAGCCTTAATGAGAGGGAGCACTTGAAGGTCAATAAACCCATGGGTCTTAGAGACCCATTTACTGCTTTGATCCAGCATTTTGAATTCGCTAAAGCTTGAAAACAGAGATGCTGGAAGCCATTAAAGAAGAATGCTGTGAAAGCCAATGTATGAAGCAACTTGAGATGTTCATTGATGACAGCATATGAGTAACAGAGACCTCCGCCCAAATAATGTGTTCCATTTCTACATCATTAGGCTGAATGGAATGAGGAAGTAGCTGAGAGCTGAACACTAATGATCCCCATAATCTGTAAGCACAGGAGTCTATAATTCTGATGAACTCTGGGAAATCATAAAGAAAGTGGCTTTTAGATTATAGCATCCTAGAGATCACAGGAATTTGGGGCTAAACAGTGGGGAAAATTGAAGGAGCAAAGAAAGAAGTGGAAATCTGAATGAATAAGATGACAGAATTTGGGGCCTAAAGGCATACGATTTCTCTGTATCTCAAGAAAGCAATAAGGTTCAGAGCAAATCCTATTGAAACTTATATTATTGCTTTTGCCACTGAGCTCATGTCCCAGTAGGGCTTTCTGCCTGAATCAGACTCTAATGTGAGACATTTTAATTGCGATTGCTGGGCCAGCAGGAAATGGTGAGCCTAATGGGCTGATAGAATTTAAGTCAAACCATCAAAGAGAGAGAACGTGCAGAGCATTGTGGAACACTGAAGAGGACAAGCAGTGACAAAGTAATGCGTTACCTGGGGTCAAAGAGGAAGGAAGTTGCTGGTAGAAGCAGGTGTAAACATACCTTGAAGGAAAGGACGGTGACTTCCTGCTTTTGGGTGGTAGGTTTTTTTAAGTGTATTTCCCCAATCTGTTAGCCTTGTGATGGTCTGAGCTACCTCAGTTTAAATCCAGAATGATTTTTTGGCTTTAGTTTCAGTAAGTGAGTATTGTTGCAGTGGAGAACACAAGCTGGTGCTCAAAGAAAACTCAAGTGAAACTCGCTTCCCCCAAAAGTCAACACATACTTTTCTCTCTCCGTTTTCTTTTTCTATATTAGAAATGCTTATTCAGGAAAGTAAAATTTCACAACAATGACAAGGTTAAATGAGTGAATACTATCTTATTTTAGACTTAGCTTCATGGTTTTTGTCTGTATCTCTTGTTTTAGATTCTCCCTGCTGAACAAGTCATTGCAATACATTTAGGACTCTGCAGATGTTAAGATACGTGCTCATAATATTCTGTAATAATCAAATACTTAAAAATCATCTTTCCTTCTACTTCAGGATGCTAAAATCTCAGCTGAATTATGTGAAAATTATTCAAGTGAAGCAAAGCAGAAAAGGTGGCTACACAGGGCCTTTCCTTAGAAAAGGAGAATATTTCTTTCTCCTCCACGGCCAAATACAGGCTCTCCTTATTTTCTTCTAGAGGTATATATGGCAGGATCCACAAGCAAATTTATCTGAAGTACAGAATGCTGCAAAAATTACTGATTCACACAATGACAGAGGTAGGAAGGGACCTCTGGACATTGTCTAATCCAACTTCCTTGCTCAAAACAGGCACAACTACAGCAGATGGCTCAGAGCTATGTCCAGTCAAGTTTTGAGTATCTCTGAGGGCGGAGACTCCTCCACCTCTCTGGGCAACTTGTTCCAGTGTTCAATCAACTGTACAGTAAAAAAGTTCTCTCATGTTTACATGGAATTTCTTGTATTTCAACTTAGGCCTCTTGCCTCTTGTCCTTTCATTTGGCACTACTGAGAAGAGCCTTGCTCTGTCTTCTTTCCCCTGTCCCCATCAGGTATACATACACACTGAAAAGATTCCCTCCAAGACTCCTTATCTAGGTGAACAGTCCAGCTCTCAGTCTCTCATCATATGTTGGATGCTCTAGTACCTTAATAATCTCCATGTTCTTTTGATGAACCACTCCAGTACATCCCTGTTTCTCTTGCACTGTAGAGCCAAGAACTGGACGCAGCACTCCAGGTGCCTGTCACCAAGGCTGAGCAGAGGGGAAGGATCACCTCTGTCAGCTTGCCTAGTGCAGCCTAGGAGGCTGTTGATCTTCTTTACCACAAAGGTGCATTGCTGGCACCTGGTCAACTTGTCCTGGTCAATAAACTCTCTGCAAAGCTGCTTTCCAGCTAATTTGCTCTCAGCCTGCCCCGGTGCATGGGATTATTCCTCCCCAGGGGCAGGAATTGGCATTTCCCTTTGCTGAACTTCATAAGGTTTATTTCGGCTCATTTCATCACACTGTTGAGGTCCCTCTGAATGGCAGCACACTCATCTGGCCTATCAACCACTCCTCCCAAATTTTTATCATTTGCAATCTTGCTGAGGATGCCCTCTGTCACATCAATGGGATTGTTAATGAAGGTGTTAAACAGTGTCAGCCCCAGTATCTTTCCCCAGGGCACACCATTAATGACTGGCCTCCAGCTACAGTTCATGCTGCTGAGCACAACTCTTCGAACTCAGTAGTTCAGCTGGTTTTCAGTCCACCTCACTGTCTACTCAGCTAGCCTGTACTTCCTGAGTTTGTCTATCTGGTTGTTATGGAAGACACTGAAAAGACTTACTGAAGTCAAAAAGAACAACATCCACTGCTCTCCCCTCACCCACTGAACAAATCACCTCACTGTTGAAGGCTATCAGGTTGCTTAAGCACCACTTCCCCTCCATAAATCCATGCTGACTGCCCCCCACCATTTTGCTGTCCTTCATATGTTTGGAAACTGTTTTCAGGATTATGTGGTCTATCACCTTCTCAGGGATTAAGGTGAGGTTGACCAGTCTGTAGTTCCCAGGATCCTCCTTGCCCTTCTTGAAGATACCAGTGACATTTGCTTTCTTCCAGTCTTCAGGAACCTCCCCAGCTGCCATGAGCAGAAGAAGTTTTTGAGAAAGGGAAACAAATAATCCAAATTCTTCT
The DNA here is from genome assembly GCA_013399475.1 of Chauna torquata. Taxonomy (NCBI): domain Eukaryota; kingdom Metazoa; phylum Chordata; class Aves; order Anseriformes; family Anhimidae; genus Chauna; species Chauna torquata. Next base: position 36,131 of record VXAL01019632.1, on the reverse strand, counting down.
GAAGGCTGGTTTTGCCATTAAACAAAGTAAGGTTAAGGGACCTGCACAGGAAATCCACTTTTTAGGAGTAAAACGGCAAGATGGACAGATCCCTATGGATGCAATTGATAAAGTAGCAGCTATGTCTCCTCCAACTAGTAAAAAGGAAACAAGCTTTCTTAGGTGTTGTGGGTTTTTGGAGAATGCATATTCCAAATTATAGTCTGATTGTAAGCCCTCTCTATCAAGTGACCCGGACGAAGAATGATTTCAAATGGTGCCCTGAGCAACGACCAGCCTTTGAACAAATTAAACAGGAGGTAGCTCATGCAGTAGCCCTTGGGCCAGTCCGGGCAGCACAAGATGTACAAAATGTACATCTACACTGCAGCTGGGGGGAATGGCCCTACCGTGAGATTGCTTTTGCTCAAGGACCTGGGAGCACTTGGTGGGTAATGCAGAAGGATGGGGAAGGCCAATGCATACGTCAAGGGGATTTGATTTTGGGTGAGAATAGCCAATGATTTCAATTGTATGATGTTAACTGCTATATAAATCCGTATGTCNTAGCCCTTGGGCCAGTCCGGGCAGCACAAGATGTATAAAATGTACATCTACACTGCAGCTGGGGGGAATGGCCCTACCGTGAGATTGCTTTTGCTCAAGGACCTGGGAGCACTTGGTGGGTAATGCAGAAGGATGGGGAAGGCCAATGCATACGTCAAGGGGATTTGATTTTGGGTGAGAATAGCCAATGATTTCAATTGTATGATGTTAACTGCTATATAAATCCGTATGTCATCACTACTATTGTTGCTATATGCCACATTGAAAGTATTACAGTAAGAATCACCCAGACTAATGAAGAATGAACTTTGATGGAACCGAGCAAAGTACAGTGGTGATAGAACCAGACAAGCACAGCAGTGATGGAATCAGAACTGGCTTCTGCATGCAACAATCCAACACCACTCACCATCTCTCCTGCCCTGAAGGACTGTTATGAAAGATGGAACCCAAAGTCTTGGACTAAATGAACTCAATGGCCATTTTAGAGGGAAGGCCCATAGACTAAGGGAATGATATCTGTGTGTATATATCAAAAGGCAAGAAAGGTGGTGATTAATTAGGATGTAATAGAAAGAATGGAACCTGAGCATGATGTAAATAGTATGGAGTAAGGGGTGGATATTGTCCTGGTTTTGGCTGGGATAGAGTTAATTTTTTTCACAGGGGCTGATATGTGCCATGTTTTGTGTTTAGGAGAAAAATAATGCTAATAACAGACTGATGTTTTAGTTGTTGCAGAGCAGCACTTACACAGAGCCAAGGACTTTCAGCTTCTCATACTGCCCTGCCAGTGAGAAGACTAGGGCTGCACAACAAGCTGAGAGGGGACAGAACCAGGACAGCTGGCCCAAACTGGCCAGAGGGATATTCCATACCATATGACGTCATGTGGAACCATAAAACCTGGGAGGGTTGGCTGCAGGGGCGGCTGCTGCTCGGGGACAGGCTGGGCCTTTGTTGGCAGGTGCTGAACAGTTGCATTGTGTGTCGTTTGTTTTGTATACATATATATTTATTATTATTATCATTATTATTATTTTCCCTTCCTTTTCTGTCCTATTGAACTGTCTTTATCTCAACCCTTGAGTATACCTTTTTTTTTTTTCCCAATTCTCTGCCCCATCCCACTGAGGGGGATACATACTATTGACAGCAACCTCGCAGTGTCATTAACCAGCTCCCTCAGAACTCATGGGTGCAACCTGTCAGGTCCCATGGACTTATGTATGTCCAATCTGTTTAAATATTCCCCAAGCTGATCCTCCTCCACAAAGGTCAAGTTCCCCTTGCTCCAAGCTTTCCTACTGTTCTCAGAAACCTGGGATTTCTCTAGGTGAATCTTGCCAATAAGGACTGAAGCAAAAAAGGAATTCAATACCTGAGCCTCCTCCATGTCCTTTGTCACCAGGTCCACTGCCCCACTGAGTAGTGGGGCCACGTTTTCCCTAGTCTTCCTTTTGCAGCTGATATACATGCAAAAGCTCTTCTTATTGACCTTCACATGCCTTACCAGATTCAACAATGAGTGGGATTTGGCTTTCCTAACCCCATCCTTGCATGCTTGGACATTGTGTCTATATTCCCTCTGGGTGACATGTACCTGCTTCCACTGCTTATATTCTTCCTTTGTATATTTAACAAGAGATCTTTTGTCCATTCCTAGGCATAGCTCCATGCATTCTTGCTGTTCTCTCACATATAAATAAAAGACAACTCTCCCTCCTTCCTGTCCTGGCCCATCCTTCCTAAACAGCATGTAATCCAGCCATAGCAGTTGTATGAGTTATCTCACCTCTATGATCCCAGAGAGATCATTGACCTGTACATGAATGCACACCTGTAATTCTTCCTGTTCATTCCCCTGGCTTTGTGCATTACTGTAGAGGCACTTCAGAGAGGCACACAGTTCTACTGTTTTTGTTTGTTTCGTTTTTGTTTTTTTTAAAAAAGTACTAGTGCTTTTCCAATCATGCCATCCTGTAGACACTTCCTTATTTGTATGCATACACTTGGGGTGGGCCTTCTTTAACCCCGTTTTGTTGATTTCAACAGGACTGTCTTGTCCACATCACCTTGCATCCTTTGCTTTCCAGCCCAGACCACCACTTCTTTTCTTGACTGTTGGGTCATCATCTCCCTCCCCTGTTGTTCCTAGCTTTAAGCTCTCCTCACCAGGTTAGCCAGCCTGTTGGCAAGGAGGCTTTTAGTTGGATTCTGTCTCTTGCTAGCAGTCCTTGATCCTCAACAACGGTTCCGTTGTAACCTCTCTTTTCAAGCTCCAATTACCATCCCTTCCCCAGTGGAGCAAATAAAACAGAACTGTTGCAGAAAATGAAGGAAGGCTCAGCCCATTAGATCTGCAGAGAAGACTATGAGGGGAGTAGGGTGACCATGTTTTGTCAACAGTCTGTCCTAGTAACATCAAAATATCTCACAGGTTTTCTCTGGTATAGACCATTCTGTCTTAAACATATATTTCCCACTGACTATGGAAAAGCCTCAGCTCCAAAAAGCAACATCCTAACTAAATTGTAAAAAGACCTTCATAATTTTCAGAGTTGTTTTATCAGAGTTGCTGCTCACAAACTATTAGAAGACCTAGACTTGTACAGCAGCAGCATAAGGGGAGCTAGCATGATATACTAGAGTAGCTACAGTGAAGAAAACTTTTTCCATATTAACTATCCCAGCCTATGAGCAGAAAATGTGGTACTTGTCATAAGTTTGGCAGAAATCATCATCATTAATATTCTAAAGAAATTTATTGTAATTTTTAGAAGAAAAAACTTCACATTTTTCCAGGGGCAAGCTTAACAGTATGCATAAACTGAGATGCACATTTATAGCACTCTTTTTCCTCTCTCATTACAGTGCACGCCCTCCTGCCTGCGAACAAAGATCTCTGTAAGGTAAGAGTCACAACAGGTGGTAAACACTCCAACATTTAAGGGCTTGTTTAGATGGTAAATGGAACCAATCCAATTAAATCAGTTGTAAATCACACCCTTAGCATTTCAGCAGTAGTTAGAATGAGACACAGATTTCAGAGCCATTTTAGTGTAACTAAATGTGATTTCTTTTATCAGCTTAAATTACATCAAAATCAGGGTCTACAAACAGACCTCAATCAAAATATTATGAATTAGAATGCAGTTGTTTCTTTTCATTTTAGTTACCACATAGACTAATCCTAAGACTTAATAAAAACATGCATACACACAGAGAACACTCACTGGTTCAGTGGGAAGGCAGATTACAAATTACTCAGTGCTGCCAATTAGTGAACAAGCAGGAAAAAAAAATCTACAAATAGAAGTAAAGCAGAATGCTTCACAATATGCATGCCATTTCTATTATTTGAGAAAATTTGTAACTGGTGTTGTATAGCATCTTATCAAGAGAACCAATGAACATTTTTTAATACTATATATTGGAAAATATATAAGAATATGCAACATATAGGAAAAATTCTCATCACAGCTATTTGTTAGATGTCTAGCAAAAATTCTCAGAAGAGACCTGTGTCGGTTTGAGATGCATATCAGCAAATGACAAATTGGTGAGGTTTTATGCTAATATATTGACATGATTGTGCAGGAATACTGCAAACATGTTTCTACAGGACTCAAAAACAAATCAGCGCTACTATATACACAGCCCTCTTAAGCTTTCTACCAGCATATCTGTGCTCATGTTACATCAAGAGCAAGTGCAAGAGCAAGCAGATTTTTAACCCTGCATATTCGGCAGAAAGTTTTCAAATACCTTCATGTGAGGATTCAATAGAAAATTTTGACCTACTAAGCTCATTCAGTCAGGGAAGAAAAACTGTGCCACGTGTGACCAAAAACAAACATGTAGCATGGCTTGAATTTCCAATATCGAACACCTCCACAAACCACAGAGTAATTTACAACATGTCATTTAGCTGCAAAGACTTTTGAGAAAACTGCAGCCAACTGGGAGATGTTGCATAAAGAGACATATAGCGAGGTTCAAATAAGCAATTGATTCAGCTTTGATACATACTGCTAATGCAGCATCTAGATTACTTTCACTTTCCTGTCAGCAAGCAGAACTGTTTCCCATGGAATGTGTACAGCCCAAGCTCTGGCTTGAAGGAGCTTTATACATCAGGAAATCCTCTGCAGTTGGTATAGTCAATAAATAAACACAAGTCTGCAACATTAGCATCACCAGCCTCCTCTTGGAAACCGGTCCTCAAGGCACAAGATATTGCAGTCACAGTCAGGATGACTCCAGGTAGATGCTGTATCTCCCAGGGGTTAAACATGAATATCTGAGTGAGATTTTGCCACCCCATAATGAACTTGTATTTTTGGATGCTGGCTTACCATCAAAAGACATGGAAAGGTATGTGATTACTTTCTGCAAGTATACCAAGAAGGAAGAATAAGAGGGAAGGAAAGAAGAATGTAAAAACAATGTTGGCACAGGAACAGGGAGGAGTCAGCCAGAAGTATGTTTAGATAGCTAAAAAAAAAAAAAAAAGGTCATAAGCTTCAGAAGTGATTCTGAGGCATATTTTGCATGAAAAAAAAAAAGCAAGGGAAAAAGCATTTCCTCATTTTTCACATGGAACTTCATCGGTTGATGGCAAGCATGATACACTGCAGCTACTTGTGACAGGAGGGGACAGCCTGGGAAGGTCCCTCTACTCCTGCCAAACCTTATATACATAAAGAGACAGATGTAGACAAAGGTTTGTTATATATAGCAAGGTGAGCCTCAGGAGAGTAAGATCACAAAGGCAAATTTATTTTCTCAAGAAAAAAAAAACAAAAACAAAACAAGAGAGTCACTAACATAAGCAACTGCGTTATAACATTGGTTGCTGCTTTTTCAAAACATTGGCATGCTGTTGTCATGCAGCTATTATGAAGAAATCACACTGTGAAGCAAGAAGCCTTCCTGCAAACCAGGATGGGAAGTACAGAATCAGCTGCAGTTTTTTCACTGCAGGGGTTTCTCTGAAGAAAAAAAAATCTGATCATCACTTTTGCACGCTCTAAGAAAAATTCAGTTTGCAAACAATGAACATCCTTTGTGTTCAGCATTGGCAAAGCAATTGATTCTACTTTAAGATTGGACCTGTGCCACTGCAAAAGCAGTTCGTCTTTTCTGTTCTGAAAAGTACTGTAATGAAGAGCTTCAACAGAGGGGATTTTTATCATTAGACTCAGGCTATGATTTCTTTCAATTTCTCTCACTTCACAAAACAAAATGTATGGAATCCATCATTCTGGCATATTGAGAAATAAAGTAACTCTGAGACACTGCAGAAAACGTTAGGACATATTATACAACAAACAAATAACTTCCAATATGCTGTTACCTTCCTACTTTCTCCATCAAAATTCAGGAACACATTGTGAGGATGTGGCTTCCTATTGCGTGAATACAAATATTAAGGCAAAAATTTGACTCTCTTAAAAAAAGAAATAATCTCTTTTTGAATCATAAGATTTAATAGATATTTCTTCCAGTGGTTCTCAGTATGCATGCTATACATTTGGTGGAATAACAGAGAAAACTCTACACAATTATCAGACAAGGAACAGGGTCAGGTAAATGGAAAACATACTTAGTGTGCAAGAGAGCTTTTCTTTTGAACCCTTATGTGTTCAAGTGCTCACACTCTCTCTCAAAGGAGTAACCTTTGTATGTCCAAACAAGCAGGATGAGATCACTTGGAAAATCTGGCCTTTAAATGGCATCTTTGTGATAAAGAATGAGTAATTCCCTACAAAAATGGGGACCTTACTACCGATTTCTGATCCCAAAGGCTTCTTTCTTTTTCCCCCAACTGTATCAGCATTTCTAATAAAAGATTTCACTTCTCCCTATGAACCTTGCATCTCTCATATCCTCAGACCATCTTGAGTAGAACAACGCCGCTGCATTAAAAAAGTCTCACAGCCTTAAAACTTGGCAGACGTTTCTTTTTAACACCTTTTTATACAAAAGCAATAACAGCAGGTAGTAAACCAACACTGCTGCACAGCATGGTGTAGGAAGGAAGTGCTATAAACCCTATGACAATTATTTCAGTGAAAGACAAGGCCATCATTAGTGCTGTATTGATCAATCTCCCCCTCCCAACTCCACTGTTTGGAAATTCATTCACATTATTATTGCTGTTCCAGACATTATTATTATAACAGACCTGCATTATACAATAAGAGGCTTTGGTATAATTGACATCTGAAGCACCAGGGAGCTTGAATGTTTGCTACTGGTTAGAATGTGGTCTCCAGAGGGAGACTTTCCTTCTCACAAAAGGGGCTATCACACAGTCATTGCAGTGTGTAAATCAAATCCTCAGTGACCGCTGTTTTTTTCATTACGTGTCTGTGACCTGGAACTAAATCTTGGCAACACTGTATTGCTGATGATCCATCTCTGGAACCCAAAACAATACACCACTATGAAGAACCAATACCTGCTAATGGGATAAAGCAAATTGCGTACCTGGGTTAAAACAACAGAAGCTTGTTTATTTTTTAGCCTTTTTAAATAAGAAATTGAAAATATAATCCCACTGTTTGGGCCCTAGGTGCTGTGGAAAATCTCTGACTTCCATGCTCAGCTGGGCACAGGCCAGACACAGGAAGCACAGGTAGATTTAAAGCATCCATTCCCCCCACCCCCCAACAAAATTAAGCTTTTGCCAGAGGTAGTCATTAAAAGACCCACATGTTGCACATTAAAGACCATGTCAAAATAAAAGACAGCAATTTATATAAGGTTTCTTCTACAAGAGCAACGAGTGCAGTGAGAAAGCCCAGGCATGCCTGGGACTTCAGTCTGGCAGAGGGCTGAATGCAGGAGCTGGATGTAGGCAAGTACACACGCAGTGCTATTGAACACCAGCCCCCACTTGATGTTATGCACTGAACAAAGCACAGGAGCAAAATCAGGTCACAGCCCCGAGACAACACGTAAGAAAGATCAATTCTAATGTCTGTCCAGGGCCTGCTCCTGGTAGTGGTAATGATTTAGAAGAGTGAATTGAGCCCACAGCACTGTCCTCTACATTTACCCTGATGTGGAGAAATTCTGCTGAATACCTCTAAATCAACGAGCATATTTCACCAAGTTCATACACTCTGTGAGCAAGCCTGAGAAGGAAATCCACCCACACAACCATTTGCACGGCTTCACAAGCGCAAAGGCCTGCAGATCACTCATTTAAATAGCGACTCCCCACTTACAACAGGCTCCCTGGGTGACTGTCGGGTCCCCACCCTGCCTGTACCAATTGCATGAGGCACAGCCGAAGAGCCATGCATGGCTTCATTCCCTGTTGCTATCATGGCTTCAAGGAAATGCTACACACTAGAAGAGGTCACAACCACTTATTTTTAAGCTGGGACCTGAAATAGCTCTGCCAACACCAAAACTGAGCAGAAGGGGAGAAGATAGAATTGTACTTGTCTTAGGGGTAGCCAACTGTCTACCCCAATGAATGGTAGCTTTCCCCAGGACACACAAGGGAGTGTGAGGTCCTTCACCTTCATGCCAGCCGCTCCCAGCAAGTCACACTCAAGAGTTCACGTGGCAGGAGAGAGATCGCACTAATGCATCCACAGTCTGCTCCCCGCTCTATAAAGATGACCTTCACCCTTCCCTCAACTACGCAGAAATGAAGCAATTCTGCAGCACGAACCAGTGTCTCCTCCCCGTGCCAAACTGATTCAAAGCTTGATAACATGCTCAGTCACCTAAAGCATGAAACAAAGGCCACACTATCTAGAGATTGGCACTCACCAGCTGCAACCTGCCAGGATATATGCAAGGGGAAAACCCAGGACAGTATGTGAGGAACAAGTCTCAGGCCAAACCTGGCATGTTGTACACCATCACCTAGAGGGGTTTTTCACTGCTTGGCTTTGATTTACTGGACTGGGGTCAGTGGGAAGGCAGAAAGAGGAACATCTTGACCTCATATTGAAAGTGTATCATAATAGTCAAATGAAAACCCTGGTGCTTTGTGAGCAGTGAATCAGAGAAAGGCAGGAGGGGACTACTTTCCATCTGTTGGGGATGGGTGTCTCTGGTGAAATAGGCAGAGAAGCAGGAGGTGCTGGAGCAGAGGCCAAATACAGGAGACATAGGATAAGCTTGCTGCCTGCATGCAAGCAGAGCACATGGATCTAATAGCTGACAATGCTAAACTGGGAGGTGCCGTTTACTCCCTGGAGGGACGAGAGGCCTTGCAGAGGCATCCAGATAGATTGGAGCACTGGACAATCAGCAATAGCACAAAATTCAATGAAGGAAAATGCTGGGTTCTGCACATGGAGTGGAGCAATACCAGACAGGCACAGACTGGGAGATGAGTGGCTGGAGAGCAGCTCTGCAAAGAGGAATCTCATAGTGCTGGTCAATAGCAGGCTCAACATGAGCCAGCAAGCGTGCCTCACAGCAAGGGGCAAACAGCATTTTGGGGTGTATTAAACACAACATAGCCAGCCAGTTAAAAGAGGTGATTCTCCCACTGTATTTAGTGTTGGTGCAGCCTCACCTTGAGTATTGCGTGCAGTTCTGGGCTCCATAGTATAAAAAGGGCGGTAAGGTCCTTGAAAGCATCCAGAGGAGGGCAACAAAGCTGGTAAAAGGGGCTGAAAGGTATTTCCTATAAGGAGAGGCTGAAGACACTTGGGTTGTCTAGTCTGGAGAAAAGGAGGCTGAGAGGCGACCTCATTGCTCTCTGCAACTTCCTGAGGAGGGGAAGTGGAGAGGGAGGCTTTTCTCCCTGGTAACTGATGACAGGACACATGGGAACAGCACAAAACTGCACCAGGGGAAGTTCAGACTGGATATTAGGAAAAATGTCTTTACTGTGAGGGTGGTCAAACAATGGACCAGGCTTCCTAGTGAGGTGGTTGCTGCCCCATGCCTGTCAGTGTTCAAGAGGCTTTTGGACAATGCCCTCATTAATATTCTGTAACTTTTGGTTAGCCCTGAAGTGGCCAGGCAGCTGGACTAGGTGATCTTTGTAGGTCCTTTCCCACTCAACAAGTCTATTCTACCCACAAGCCAGCAGTGACCTAGCTAAGTCTTGTGCTTAAGAGGAGAGACAACTAATGGAGTTCACTTGGGAAGAGATGAGAGACCAAAAGACCTGTCTGCCATAAGGAAGGTGCTGGGCTCAGTTTTGCCAGTCACTGCCAATCCCCCCTTGGCTTCCTCTGACAACGGAGGAAGATACAGGCATCCACCCAATCGAAGAGATGATCCAGCAGTCCCCACGCACCAAGCCAACAGTGCCAACATTTGTTTTCGATATTCAGGAAAGCCAAGCAAATAAGCCTTAGCACTTAGTACTAAAACAAAACAATGGAAGTCATGGTCCTAAAACCTCAGTGGTGCTCTCCTACAATTATTTCAAACAAGGCCCATCCTATTCGCCTGTATTTGTACTCGGCAGGGGAGGTGAACTTATCTGCTGCCTGTGATGTCAGCTTAAGAGCTCTGTTTAGGACACCGTCATAATTCTAGTCTTTCTTTTTTGCTAATGGTTGCATACCTTTGATTAAAACCTGCATGGTGCATTAAAGGCTAAAACAGATGATGAATGCCATGTAGTACTTTGTGTTAGACCAGAGTTGATTAGAATTTTTGATGATCCAGCAGCTAGAAGAGGAAACTGCATAAGCAGTGAAAATACTCAGCTCTTACTGTTGTAGGAGGTAGTGGCTTTTGTTTGACACGAGATACAAAACAGTAACTAAATGGACAATGTACTTTCTTGGTCTGTGAATGGCTTTATACCACAAAAGAGTTCTGTAAAGAAAAGCTGGTGAATTAATCAGTCAAATATTTGTAAGACTTCTTGCTTGTTTTCAAGTGGGCAGCCCTCCCCCACCAACATCACAGTTTCAGAGCTGGATGCCAGTTAGTTTATTTTTCATCACTGCAAATATAACAAAAGAGCATTTTAAACAAATAAGCAAACAATAAAGCAGTGTAGTAAAAGCTGAAGATATATGACCCAAATGCATATCACATCAGCATCCAGACAGATATCTTCAGTTACCTCTGCCAGGACACCAGTTAAGCAAAACACTAGTGCTGCTCTGAGTGAAAAGATTTGGTTGAACAGGACAGACAAGTTGCAGAGGAGGAAGCTGCCTGATTAAGCACAGTACTGGCAGAAAACCGGCCGTATGAGCAGACCAAACTTGCAGCACAGGGAGGGTCGCATTCTAAGGTCATCCAAAATTTGGTAGGAGAGTGCATAGAACAAGCTCATTGAATGGGAACATAAGGAAAGAGCTGGAGGTGATGACTAAGGAGAGATGTGGAGGAGGAGGAGGGGAGCAAAACATTTCTATGGTGTTGTTTCCAAACAAGAAGAGTGGATTTCATGTGCTTTTTGGTGGCCTGATAACTTAAAGAACATTAGGATTTTTCTTATATATAGCTTTTAAAGATCCCTTCCTCCATTAAAAAAAAAGGGCAATTGATACAGATATTTTGCAAGACTGGACATAAGTTATTAGATCACTATTTGTAAAACAGCTGCTAAATATCACCAAAGGCCTTTCTAGTGCAACTAGTTTTACTAAACATCTCAATCTTTCAGCTCAGCAGTACACTGATATTACAATGGTTTCTTTTGCAGTTAATGCCCTGCATATACATTTCTGACCTGGATTGTGGCACTCAATGGATGGCTAAGGCTACAGAGTTGAAGAGAATTTAAATCACTCTACTTCCACTACAGCTTTAGAGCTGTGTCAGATGCAGGAACGTATCATATCGAAGAAGCATCCATACCTTCAGGTTCACAGGCCAGCTGTTCCAGTGTCCAAGTGAGAGTTATCTTTAAAATCATATGTATGTAAATTTGGAATAAGCCACTAAATCTCTTTCTAGATTTAAGAAAGGAGAGTTGCATAGAAAGTACACTTTGAGAAGTCCAAAAATAGTAGGGGGAAGCTTCCAAGGCCACAGAAAATATAAAACTTCTAGTCGTATCACATAAAAAGTCACTTCCACAGCTGTAAAAAAAAAGCTGTAGCTTATTCTTGCTCCAGGTTTCCCCACGGTATGGGTTCCAGATATCTGAATCCTCCTGGACAAACACCCTGCTCACCACATGAACAGCTAGCTACAAGTCCTTTCTCAAGCAAGCTGTTTCTTGAATCCCATATAGAGGGTGCTGACCAGACAGCAGTGCTTCTCTCCTGTGTGTACTTCACCCTTCACTAATCTTAGATCCTTGCTTGGATGATTCTCTCTGATGTAAGAAACTTTCCTTCTGGATCCGATGAAGACTTGGGTGCCCAAGGCAGGAGGAAGCCATCACAAGGCCTACTTATCTTAAATAATCATTCATCATGTTGCAGAACATCCTGTCATGTCTAGGCCAGTGTTAGCCAGGAGATTTCCAGTCAGAGTGGATCATCACTGCTATCCGGGCATGCTCTTCCTAAAGTAGGTTGCTGTAATCTGAGAAAAAACACAGCTGCGTTGCTGCATTTCTAGCTTCAAAGCAGACCTAGTGCTATCTCCAAACATACATCTTTTTCCAGTTTCTGCTGCCCACAGCTCCGTTGCAGCAGATTGTGCGTTTAAGATGTGTAAGTGGGAGGGAAGACTTCTTAGGAGGAAAAAATGCACGCAACTGCAAAGTACATCACAGACATCAATGACAGCTTCAAACAAAACTAGTATGACAAGCCAAAGAAGTAACTAAATAATCTTATCTGTTATGGAGATAATTGGTTTTGATTCCCAAAAACTGTATCAAATTTCATATGTATTTTCACTGTGTTGTGATTAAGTGTTCTTTCCCCTTAATATTTAAAAGAGAACATACTCCAAAGGCACGCTAGATCACATGGACCCATATAAGTTTCACAATCTTGAGATCATCTTACTTTGATCTCAGAAGTTGATTGTTGGAGCCCCCATAGAGCAGAAAAAAAAGCACAGGAGGGTCTTTTCATTGATATAGACATGAGGAAAAACTTATGAGATTTCTGTGAAATTGCTTTGGTTTAGAATTTTTCTCAAGTGTTTCATTTCAACTATAAATAGAAAATAGAATCTCATGACAAAGATGTAGTTGACATAGTGTGCAATTTATCATCTGTGAGCACATTTCAGAGTACTTGTCTCAAAGCTGACATGCTGTGTGGACTGTGGAATATGACTATTTTAATATATTCCATGACAAATGCAAGCCAAAGTAGCTGGGATGCAAACAATCCACAAAGAAAATTCTCCATTGGCTCTTCTGATTTGGACTTCTTTGTGATAGCAGATAACCTTGCGAAGTCAAAACTGTTCCAGCATAAATGGAAAAAGCATTGCTTCTCTGGCTTACTTCCTACCATTCCTACCACGCTTTTGTCGTGACTTGTAAAGACCTATTCCTGGTAGTGAACTGTTAAATATATTTGACATCTTCCCCACCTATAAAAATACCACAGACATGCAAATGATCATTAGCATATATGTAGACAGCTTCTGAAATAAACAAACTAACATAAATAAAAATGAAAGGACTGGATTCCAAGGCTGTCACTCCCTTTTGCAGTATTTTTCTCTTGGGAACCATTTCTAGCAAGAATGAAACAGAATGCTTTACAGTAGGTCGCTTATGCTAAGACATTCATATTCTTCCACATCTCAGATAGCAGGCCCATGGGTGTAAATCCAGGTTTACTCTACTAGTACCAGCATAACTTAAAGCAGAATCTGACCTCATCTGCTAAACTCCAATATAACAAGTCAAAGGCTGTCAGTGATTAAAGGCTGCAGCTCTTGGGAGGTGAGGTGCCCAACCTCAGGAAGCAGGTTGCTTATCTAAGTAGGGACTATTATAGGAAAGGACTCTCATTTCAGCCCACTGGCATTTTGGCCTTGGCAACTATATTGTACCGAACACACTTGTATTTCCATGGAGAATTTTTTTCTTGTATGTTCTCTATGAAGCTGCCCATGTGCTGCAAGGGCAAACTCGTTTCTTTACCACAGGTTAATGATCAGACAGTTTAAAGGCTCTCCCCTCCCTCTGAGCCACTTTCCAGCTCTCTTCGCAGAAGTTTAAATCCAGAGTGATGAGTCTGGTTCTGGTAGAAGTCTCTGGATTTACGTGGGGATAACTGATAGCAGACATTGGCCCACTGTTTTTGTTTTATACCCTTCATGATAAATCAAGGCAACAACAGACAATAGTTCATACAAAATAAGGCCCTGGCCAATAATTTGCCCAATTTTCTGCTTCCTCTAGTATCTGCTTCTCGTACACAAATAGCATGTACTCCTGCAACTGGAAACAGCAATAACCTTATACTCCAGTGGACCAGCCGCCAGAGGGCAATGAAACACACTGACTGTGTCAGCATCTTACTGCTGGAGCTTTTTGGCCCCGAGTCTGGGAGATGAAAAACTGCTGTCATTAGTTAGCCATAAACACACTTAGCACCTGCCATGAGACCGCCCTGACCCATTTTAAGATCAGCTCCAGTCTGTGCTCCTGCTCAACCTTACAAGAACAGGTTCAGATTGCAATTTCCCTCTTTACACTGGTCAAACCTTGCAAAGTTAGCAGCTTCCATAGTTGTAACAGACAAAAATTTACTGATGACATCAGAGCCTGAGCCAAGTGACCTCAGAGCCTGAGCCACTGGAGAAACCCTACTCAAGGCTGTCAACAAGCAGTTGGCTCCACTCTCATTCCTACCCCTGCATCTCCGTGCAGCTCAGGCAAGGGGAAGGCCTAAGTTCGTACTGTGCCCCTCCACCTGGGAAGTGGCTTGTCCAGATGCATTTGATGCCACTTGGCAGGAAATGATGATGTTCTTTAGGCACATGATAAAATGTCATTCAGTAGTTTTAACTCCTCTGGGGTGGTTTTCACTCTTCTGCATCAATTATTTGCAAATGACAGTTTTGAAGTCCAGTCAGAGGCTAAGAATTGGTTATACTTTCTTTCAGTGCTAGGAGATTTTGCACAGAAATGTATGTAATATACCTCTGGTTTCAAGTCACCCTCCAACATTTTATAATTTTGAAGAGTGACACATGGTCATTGATTAACCACAAATCAAAACTAAATCTTGCATTTGTGTGTGACAAAGACATGCAAAATAGGAGCTAATTTTCTAATGACACCATTTAATCATCTTTTTTGGGCACCAGAAACTTCTACCTCAGAATTTAAGCAGCAGATACAAGATTTGGGTGCCTAGGTAAATTGTGATTGGCCTAATCCAGAAGCTAGCTGCTTCCATTTGTACGATGAGAACACTCTGAATCTGCTGCCTGTTTTGATAGTCCATATGTTCAGAGGATTTTGGGGTAGAATATGCACATGCACATGGCCTGGTGTAAGAACATGTGTCCTACAACATATATATGACCTATGAGTAGGTGGCTTGTAGCTTTCCAGCTCTGCTGATCTGAACTCTGGATTACACTAGAACAAGCTTAGAATCACTCCCGCAGCATCCAAACAGTTGACAAAGCGTCCCCTGTTTTCCTTGCTGCTAGTCAGGGGTCTGATCGGGGAAGCTGTTGAAGTCCATGGGAGCCAAGGTGATTTCATAACTTCACAGAATCAGCATGTTAATCACTTTAACAATATTGCATTAATACAAAGCCAAGGAATGAAGGCAAACATCAACTGTAAGTAATCAGAGCTTTAAAAAGCAAGTATGCTATCTGCTAGACAGTAACAACCAGGGTGACTTTTGTCTTCCAGACATAAATAAGAAGGTTAGATCAACCTTCAGCAGTACTATACTGGTATGAATGACTGATATCTCAAAAGACTGGTACCATGGTGGAGCTTGTATGCTTACCAATGAAAGAGCACAACTCCAACAGGTACAAAAATAAAGAGTTCATAAAACTCTAAGCGCTTTGGTCTTAACAGAAAGGCTAGGATAACACTTCTGTAAAAAGTAAGGAAGTAGTTGAGGTGCCTAAAAGACGAAGAGATTAAAGAAGTAGGGTGCGAGGAGAAGGAGAGAAGAACTGGGACTGGGATTTGGAACAAGTTTCTGTAAATGTTGCTTTAACTATTAATTGAGGTGTAAACAGCATATTAAATTCTTATGGAATATGTGCATGAAAAGCAGTAGCACAAGTCAGATCTGCCCCATGTGGATGTTGTTTATGAAGCAGCCTCCTTGGAAATGTTCCTCAGACTTTTGACAAATGAACTTTCTGTAGGTTGTACGTTTGAACACGGAATGCCTATTGTTTCCATCTGCCTTTGGCTTGTACAGTTCCTTGGGGGCTTAATACAGAGACAGACATTTAGTGGAAAGAAGGGTTTATTGAGTGGCAAAAGCACATTCTAGGACAATGCACTAAGAGGAGGAAAAAAAAAAAACACAAAACACCAACCACTGGTTTCTACAAAAAGTGAAACCATCGCAAAAGAAAAATGCTTTTAAAAAAACACATACATTTTTCATGGAGTGGGCCTAAAGCACTTATTTATATTTCATCTCTGTATGACACGGTTTCGCTCATCTAATTCCATTTAGAACATTACAATTTTTGTTTCAAATGTCTCTGTGCTGAAACGTATTCTCTAAAGTGCCCCGAAGCTGCTGGTATTGTGAATGTTATCTAAATGACTCATTCGAATTTTTTAAGGACAACTCAGCTTAGAAATACTTTATTCTGTTTTTCAATTTTTTTTTTTAAATGTTTTCAGTTTGGGGTGCAAAGAAGAAAGATGTAGAACAGCAGACAGCATTTGAATGAAATCACACAATTGCTGCTGTTTTCTGCTTTACGGGATGAAGCCAAACATGTGCAAGTGGCACAGTTTCTCTTGATATGCACAGAGTGAATCTTGATTGCTTACAGCATTCCTGCAAAGGCCATTGCACAAAAAATACAAATCTCTCTCTCTTTGATCGAGAAGCGAGAGAAAATTATCAAACACTGCTGCTTATATGATATCTGTTTCTATTTCGCTCCTACACATTCTATAAATAAAAGAAATTCAACTTTGCATTTCAAGTACACATTGTCTTTGCACACCTGCATGTACTCGTATGGTGAAATCCTAGCTCCAGTGAAACTGAAGATTTCTTAAAATACAAATTATACCAGAATATTGTACACACAAACATTCACAAATATTTCTCTGCATATACAGCAGGTCAGGTTCTGTGTCATGTATACCACTAGGTCCCAGCAAAAAGCCTGTATTTTGAGGACAGGCTTTGTTGTTTTGCTGAAGCAGACAGGCTTAAGGGCTAACTTGTATGCTTTTGTAAAACAGGATTTAAACTCAGGAATAACTCACTGACTTCACTGACATTGAAAAGTCACTGTAGAAATGATACTCCTACAGTACTGACACACAGCAAGACAGGAATTCATTTGCTATCTGGCTACTTCAACTGCAAGAAGAATACTCTAAACGAGTTATCTTTTCTTTCACACTGGTTGTTTCTGTACAGAGCCAGAAAGTTAATTGAAGGGGACGTCCTTCCAGACAGCATAGACTCCTACTTGAGATCAATCTACAGAACTGCATGCTTTTACATACGGAAATGTACAATCTGAAGGGTATTTATTGGTTGGTCCCTACAACTAAACCAAAGAAAGCTGGACTTCTGCTCTGTAGAGACCAAGCTTTTCTCAGACTGCCAAGATAAGCCCTATGAAGGAGCCAGGTTATTTTTCAGAACAGAAGAGCACCGTTTCCTAAATAACCACCCCAGCCTTAGCCAATCAGACAGCATGTATATATATATATCATTCCCTAAAATTTATGGCCAAAAAGGATACCAGATGCATCTACTGTGTATTCACAGATCATTAAATTTAAACAGAATATCCTAGCTGATGCCCAAAGGCTTTAGCGAGGGCAAAGCTCTCCTGTGTTTAGGAAACTATCAGCCACAGACACAGAATTGGCAAGACCAGAGGAAGCCCTGCAATGGCAAGGAATTCATCATGTGAGATGTACACAAATGATCCTAGCAGATGAACCACACCTCATGCTATATGAGGTGAAAGATCCACACAGCCTGCCAACCTCACCCAGGGAAAATTCCCTCCCAACCCTACTAAGGCAATATATAATCACTCTCTATACCACCTACAAAGATATCTCCTGCTGTGGCCAGTCTCTGATGCTGCAGAGGAAAGCAATTAATAACAACAAAAAGAAGAACATCCAGAATTCTTTATTCATTGTGCAAGGGAGGAGATGAAAAGAAATCTGCCCTGATCTTCTTCAGACAACTCACTGAAACTCTGAGCCATGACATTCAGATCAATTGTCTTCATGTGGAGTCGCTGACTATAAGCACTTCAGTGCAATGCTTTCTCCTAAAGGAAAGGGACAAACAAGGCTAGCTGTACAGGGCCACAGCCATTTGGCCCAGGCTTATCAAAAAGCTTGAATAGATCACAACTCTCTCTGTGTCTTCCCTGGAGGGGCAACTCTGATGTTGCATAGATCTTGCAGCCAGAAAGCAGCTTCTCCTTTCAAGACTGAATTAGATGAACTTCAGCTTCTGCCAGCCAGGTGCAAAAGCCTTTGCTACCAGGTATCTTCTTCAGGTGACATCTCAGCCTGCTCCTAAGTTACAGAATCACAGAATCTCTGAAGATCACCTAGTCCAACCGCCCTGCCGAGCAGGAACACCTAGAGCACGTTGCACAGGATGGCATCTAGGCGGGCTTTGAATATCTCCAGAGAAGGAGACTCCACGACCTCTCTGGGCAACCTGTTCCAGTGCTCTGTCACCCTGACAGTAAAGAAGTGCCCCCTCATGTTCAGCCGGAACCTGAATTACTTAAGCTCCTGATGCTCGTTTTCCAGCCTGTAACTTATTTTATAGCTCAGCTTGGGCAGAACAGGACACACCATCCTAGGGGGAAACTTACAAATAGTGCTGTTTCTATTTTCATGGATCATGTTGGTTCTTTTTTTGCCAAAGCACAGCAGCAAAAATTCAAGTTAAAGGAATTATCTGTGATGCCACCTAAGTCCTTCTGCAAGCCATTGCTTTCCAAAATGAGATTTACTCCATTCTGTGTACCAATATATACCAGCTAGGGTTTGGCTGTATTAAAACATACTCTTTTGTTGCATTGGAAAGATTAAACTAGGTGATTGCTCTTTACCTGGCCTTATTGTTTACCTCCTCACTAATTTTTGCATCAAACTTGACCAGCAGAAATTGCACATCACTGACTAGATCACTGATCAAGATTTACCTGTTCCTCCCTCCCAGTGTATTGAGAATAAATTTACAATAAAAATATCTGAAAAAGCCTGAATGAACTACAGAGAGAGGATACATGCCGATAGAGACTGTCACAACTGGAAGCAGAGAAAGATTATTGAATGAGTATTTTAGGCGGAGGATAAGCTATAAAACTGGAGAATTTTTCTTTGCTCGTATAGAGAAAAAAAAAAAAAAGTAGACTAGAGATTTTGCTTAGGGGATGTCAACTGCACTGCTGATTGAGGTGGAAAATCTGTGAAGGAGCCCCTTGTTATAACTGTTGGCAGTGTATCATCCAGTGCTGTACATGCTTTCTCTGCACCAGGCAGGGATTTTTCATTTCATACATCATTCAGAACTTGCTGTAACCCTTCCAAAAGTCACATTACATTGTCATACACTCCCATTAACATGAAGACCTTCACTTCATGAAGAAAGCGGCTGTTCTGGAAGATGGGGATAGGGAGCAGATGCTACTGGTGGCCTTTTTGCATTGAGGCATTCCACCAACATGGATGCCCAGGGAAGCAGTGTTTCTAGTTCAGATGAATTGCATCTCCCCACCTCTCAGCACCTGTCTTCCACATGGGGTTTTGCACTTGGGTGTTCTGCATCTTTCTAACACTTTTCTCCACTGCCAATCTGTCCCATGCCTATTCCACTACTTACTACATTCCCAGCCAAATTAAACACAGGAGTTGCTTCCAACAACTAAAAAATTTCTAAAACCTAAGAAAAGCTCAGCAACATATCTTAAACCATTGGCTATAACCCTATTCCCTAAAGAGGGGAAGGCCAGGCCATATCATGTTTCCTTCATAGGAAGGAGATCATTTTTCTCCTCAGCAGAAACTCTAAAAAGTATGCCATGTCAGGAGTAAATGCGGTACTGACAAAGACCTCACTTTTCAGACGGGTTATTGAAGGTTTGATCAATGGGATCAGAATATCAAACATAAAGTTCATTCCAGAATTTACACATCTACTCCAGTATACTAGCCAAATACCAACCCAGGTGTTCTGCCACCTGAGAAAAAAATCTTGCTGCTGATTCTGTTGGATAGTTTTAATTATTGTGCACTAGAGACTTATGATATTGCACAATTACCACACTCTATCCTACAAGCAACCACCATGCATGCATGAACCCTCTTTGCATTGCTCTTATACCAGCTCTTTAAATTCTTTTTGCGTCCTGCACAATGAGATGAAGGTACTACATAATAGGAGATTAATTATGTTGTTATTTAGACACAATCTTGCTGATTCTTCCTCTGACTCTTCTATATCCAGTATCATTTGAAAATCAGTACAATAAAGTATTAGATCTCTGCATCAGCCCATACAAAATAGTAATTAAACTGAATTGAACTCATGCCTAACATAAGCAGTTAAATATACAAACCATTCCCTGTCCGCATTCACAAAAGACAAGACTAAGGCTCACTTGGGTTAGGAGAAAAGTGAAATGGGCATCTTAAAGTGTGGGTTTGGGTTGGTTTTTTGTTTGTTTGTTTGGTTGGTTTTGGTTTTGGTTTTGCTAATTCTATATGAAGCATCTCTCAGGACATGTTATACAAGCCCAGCATTACAGTGCTGAATCCACTGGAGGTATAAGCTAGTTACTTTGCTTCCTGAAATCTAACCGTTATGATGACAGCATCAGCTTACCAATCTCATCTTTCTTCCTGCAAAAATGTCCTATTCACCTTTGCTTTCTCTTGAAGAACTGCTTCCTTTCCAAACTTTGTAAAGCCTCTGTCTATGGAAGTAGTGTTGGAGCCCAGGATAGCCAGTGACCAGGCAATAGTCAGGAATGTTGGCTCTACTACCCTCCTATTTTTCACCTATCAAGTGACTAAAATAGTACTTTTAGTGGTCAGGAATCCCAGCACATTGGTACTTCAAAATGCCTTTCTGCAGTAGGAAAATTGAATAAATAGAAGTCAGACTAGGACTTCTGAATTTCCACACCTTCTATGTTTTGCCCATTGCATCTACCCGAATGTGCCCAATAATCATCTTTCATGATCAAACGAAATAAAAGCAAAACTTAATTTGATCACTGTTTTCCATTAACCTGCTGTTTTCACATCTGATATTATCAAGGTACAAAAGTATTGGCCTGCTGCAAACAGAGACAGAAATGACCAAGGAAGCTGCATGAACATTTGATATGCTTTTTAGAATACAAACAAGGAAGGGCTGATGGGAAAAGGTCAACTCAGCAACGTAAGCTGTGTAGTTTGTTAAATATGCCCCTCCTACCCCCAAAACTTTAGATATTTAGCTAAGTATCCATTAGTAATGAAGCAAAATAATCAAGCAAAATGAGACAATATGCTTCACCAGATCAAAATTTACAAAAAAATAAGTTAACTATAAACACAATGTTGGGAAAAGTTGTATAATTATACACACTGCCAGTATTCATTTATGACCCACAGGTAAATATTAAAACTTTAAATAGTAGTACCAAATATCACTTTTTATAGCTGATTCATTAACTTGATGCAGTCCTTGCAATCCTAAATCCCCCCAATTGTCTATATAGTCCATGACATACTGTGTTCAAAGAATAGTTTTAATAGCAAATTGTAAACAGGCTGACAGAGATATGTCAATGAAACCTAAAGAGTAAAAGAGAAAAGCAGAACAAAGGAAAGTTGTATCACTTTGAGCCTTGGCAGCCTGTCTACTAGAAACTCTTGGATCTTTATCTTAGCCCTGGGAAAATGGATTGACTCACCTCACAAAAACTTTTCCTCCCTCTAATGATCTGTCAAGTTCAGGGTGACAGTTATTGTCTGGGCCAACCAGGTCATAGCCAGCGCCAATGAGTGAATGGTATTAAACACCAATGCCAGTGGCATAAGGTGGTATAATGCTAAGACAGTCAGAGCCCTTTCTAAAACTCAAATCATTTGAATGGGCAAATACCTTCTGTTCTACTGCTTTACTCAGACTTTGATGACAAATTTGCCTGCAAAAGTATGCCAGGATTTGGATCTCTCTAAACTCATTTATGCCTCCATTTATTCTCTCATGATAAAAATCTTCTTTTCTCTTGATGTTATTAATCACAATTTACAAAATAGGAAAAAAAAATCTTTCTAAGTGTTCACATAGAAAGAGCAACAATGGCTTTCAAGTGCTTTTACCATGGGACTCAGTTTTAGAAAGATTTGACTGTGAGACAGAGTAAAATTTTCCACAAGCAGCTCAGAAATACTAACTGCACTCAAGAAACAGCCAGCTTCTTCTGTCTGATACATTGCTCACCTTCCGATTGGTGTGGTCATTTTCTTCAGGTATTTTCTGTTGGAAGTACTTGCCATTACCAACAGCTAAGAAGAGCAGCTATGATTCCAGAAGCACTGGTGGCATTTAGTTCCTCCAAATCTCTTACAGGGCAAGGTCCTTGCTCTGGATGTTCACAGATCAGAAGGATCTTAGGAAAAAAAAAAAAAATCTTACATGCAGAAACAGAATTTCAGGAGACAAAAGCTAAATCACTAAAGAGAAAACTTCCATCTACTGCCATGGACAGATGTTTTTTAATCTTTTTTCAAATGTACTTATTCTATATACTGTTTGACAACATACTAAAAAAAAAAAAAAAGTCTTAAAGCCACAGACCTAATCAGAAACTTCAAGAGCTGAGAGTTGATAGTATGCTGCACTTACTGTTTTGATAAGTTTACACTCCATGAAGAGGAAGGAAACATCCCCCTGCACAGCATATGGCATCACTACAGGAGACAGCAACAAGAAACGACCTTCAAGGGACCATCTGCCAGTTCTGCTCCAATCACACCTCCTCCTTGCCCACAACATGACCCTTACACCAAGGAGATCAGCAAAGGATGCACATGGGAAACATCCTAAACAGTTAAAGCTCATGCTAGGTTTGCATCATTCACTCCACCTTTGTTATAGACTTTCCCATCAAATGCCAAGAACATTTAACCTTTAACACTGTTGTCCAGGAGCATCTGAACATACCACTGGAACCTTGGCCCAGAGGTGGTTGTCCATTCCTCACTGCTTCCACATCTTCAAATATTGTTTCAGAGAATAACAAAGGAAGGAAATTGCTAAAACAAAAAGTGATCTTTATGGCAGATGGTACCACAGGATAAATGGCTGTCAATCTACTGTAAATAATTCATCATTGTCAAGTGTGGTGCCCCAGTCATCTCAACAGAAGCGTATAATAGTAAGAAAAATGTAACATTTGTCATGGAAATACCACATACATCATGGGGCTTTCTTTTTAATCCAAGTTAGGCACAGAAACACAATTTACAGTCAAGCAAGACTTTTACAGACACTTTAAGAACAGCTTTCCTTGCACACACATCCTTGTGCAAGCTGGCTCACCATTGTAACCAGAGAGAAGTGAGCTGAGTGGCACTGATTTTCCATTCCCTTTGAGACAGAGAATGAGAGAAATGGGCAGGAGCCTTGTTCCGCTTCTCCCCTAAGCCCCCAGTGTGGTAGCCAGTGCATATTACTGTTTTCTGCACATTTAGGCCACCAGCAATTTATCACACAAGTCCTAGAGAAAAAACGAATTAGGTAGGCAACTGGGGCTCACAAGACATCACCCAGTCCCACAACTCCTAGCGCAAAGCCCAGGATAATGCGACTTATGCCTCACCCCTCTACCCCTCCATCACTGCATCCAACCTCTGATTTTGGGGTCATATGGGAACAGCTGGGGAAACAAGCAGAAGGCAAGTGGAAGATGCATTTCTGAATACTGCCCTTGTGATTAGCTGCATTTCCCTCACCCAGCTGTGAACAATCCAGTGCACCAAGGCTGTTATTCCCAAGTTACAGAGAAGGCCAGCCAAACAAGGAATAGCATGAGTTGATGCACAGGGAATAATCCAGGGGAAGTACAGTATACACAGAGTTGCTTGTTCCCACAGTAACAGTATAGAGATCACAACCTGGCTGACCTGGAAGGGTGGTTTGTATCATCTACTCGTCAGACTAGTAGACTAGTCTACTAGTCCTGTCAGAAAAGGTTCCTTAATCTGGTTTAGGTGCTGTAATTTGGCAGTATTTAATACACCCTTAGGGGGTCTCCTTCCTCTGCACCTCCTACACCCAGCTTGAGAGTTTGGCTATTTACCTCAAGATGAAGTTGTTGTTTTTTTTTTTTTTTTTTTTTTTAAATCTCCTGAGACTCTGGCTGCTGTTGCAAGTGCACTCCTAGCCTTTATGAGACAGGCTTCCTTAACACCCATAACAGATGTGGCATAGGATCAGCCCCTAAACACCTTGGACACTGCCTTAAAGCAGCCCTGAGCAGACACATTACCCTGAACAACAGAAGCATGGATGAGCTTGAGCTGCCAGTGTTGTTCCAATGTGTAGAAACACCGATAGAGCTGAGATATGGGATCAATATTGCATTCATTAAGATAAACAATGCCTGTGCAATTTTGTGAGAGGAGGTGGGCATAGTCTCCCACGCACAGGTTTTTTTGTTTTGTTTTGTTTTTTGCCTCTTGTCACTTCTCTCTCATTTCTGCTCATTTTACCCCCGTTACAGCCGTAGCTAGATAAATGACAGGCTTTGGCCTGGCATCATGTGACAGATCATCCTACATCAGCTCTGAAAAATGGAGATGCTGTCAGCTGTCTGGTTCTCCTTACACTCACTGTCAGCATCAGTGCATTTGGGCTGCATGTCACAGTCATCTGAACAAGATGAATACAGTACTGTGAACATCAGCTTGGGAACCAAGTCAATCAAACATGTGACCGCAGCCACACAGAAGTGTTTGTGCTGAGAAACTGCCACAGAGAAAGGGTTTCCAATGCCCTACTATGTACTGCTACTGGTACTTTTTAATTAAAATATCTGCTCAAGCTAGTTTGAAAAACAAAGAGGGATTTTTGTGGTGAGGCTTTTTGTACAGAAGCTTGTAAAGAAAATCTCAGCAGCCCTTGGGTTCAACCTCAACAACCTCAACAAAGACCAAAATTGTCAGGGGCTAGTCTTGCTGTTCCCAATCTTACTGGAGTAATCTCACTGACAGGCTCCCACAGTGAAGCAAGGAGATTGATTCTCCTGTGCTACCCCCATAAGCCTCTATCCAAGGTGGATCAGAGGAGACAAACATTGTCTCCTTTCCTCCTGTTGTGTAATGCTATGGCTCAGATCCGCTCTCTTCATGGGACAACATGGATATGCACTGCCTCCTGTCCTACCACCCCTCCTCAAGGCAGCTTGGCTGAGCATTCCAGCTGAGTCCACTGCGGGCTGCACACTCCTTATCAGGAGGCCTTTCCCATGCAATAAGAAGCTGCACAGTGAAAAAAAAGGTGTAGGGTGTGAAAAGGGAAAATTAACATTTCTCAGTGTTCCCAAAGCCACTGTATTTCATCAGGCACTGTCCATAGTTTTTTCTCCTTCCCGTTTTGCCTGCCTCTGTCCCCAGAATTTTTCTCTCAAAATATGTGCAGGTCTTTATGTGCAGCTGTTGTAAAATGCCTGTATTTTGTTGCCTGCTAGAGGTTGGTCTCAGAGCTGCAATCACTACACCAACAAGCAGAAAAATGTTAACCCATTGTGCCTTT
The DNA here is from genome assembly GCA_013399475.1 of Chauna torquata. Classification (NCBI taxonomy): domain Eukaryota; kingdom Metazoa; phylum Chordata; class Aves; order Anseriformes; family Anhimidae; genus Chauna; species Chauna torquata. Next base: position 10,737 of record VXAL01019632.1, on the reverse strand, counting down.
GCTGAAACTGGTTTTAACATCAATGAACCAAAGCAGTAGTTTGGGAAAACAACAGAAATGCCTTTAGCAATGCAGTGATAAAAAGCAGCATTCACCCAGCTGAAGTGGCATTTATGGGCAAATTTTTGAGCACTGTCCTAAAATGAAAAATGTGCAGTACATTAAAATGAGTATCATAAAAACATCAGGAAAAATGCCAAAACAGCAATGACCTTGTAGCAGTTAGAGAACAGTCCTATTTGAAGAGAATAGGACTTCAGCTCAGACAAAAGACGACTGCTTTGGCTGTGTGTGGATGTTCTCCAACCAGAAGAGCCATCTGAATTGTCAGCGGAAGTCTGCACTCTCTCCGGCAGCTGACACAAACTTCAAATCTCCTCCTGGGGTGACAGGACCTCTGCTATATGATCATGCTACCTACAGCACAGAGGTAGAGGAAGAGGAACTTCTGTTATCTGTTACAGAAGCACTTGCTGTCTTTATCTTCCAAACAAAGGTGATGGGGTAAAACTGTGAAGGAAAAGTTGCACAACATGCTTTCATTAACAGTAAAGTGTCTTCATGATTTCTGGGACTGCTTCTCTCAGCCTTGCCTGGACCACCGTCTCCCTTAGCATCTTCATGAGAGTACCTTCGCATTCATACCTTGCCTGAAAATGAAAATTTACCTGAGTCATTTTCAACTGTGCATCGCATGCACAGCTACACCCCTATGCATGGCCATACTCAGAACCGGAGCAGATGAATGATGGTTAAAGACCATTTCTTTTGTGAGGATACCTCCACGACTCTTCTGCACCTTAAATGGCTCTTAAAAAAAGGAAAATGCTCTTTGTATCCTGCCTGCTAGATGTAGCATGCACCTGTAACTGAGACAGGTAGTGGATGAGCAATATGATATTCATTATTAAAAACAGTGAAAATTAGTACAATTTTTCCCCAAATTCCAAAAGACAACCACTGTAGTTACTGGAGACTTCTCTACCATTTTTCTCGCAATCACCAGGGACAACCACACAGAAGAGTTATGTTCATGTGCAACTGTGGATATGAATCAAATGAAGAGCCTACTTCTGAAATGTATACGAAGCTGTACAAGCTACTAGTGCTCTGTGATTTGCCTAAACAAACAGTTGCATTTATTTAAACAGCTCCCTGCACTTACAGGGACCTCAAAACAGCTCAACATGAGCAGATGAGAACTAGAATGTGAAATTAGCTCACAGATAAAGTGAAACTTTCCTATGAAGTTTCACTGTTCATGCAAGCATACAAAAAAAAAAAAAAAAAGGAGCGGGGAAAAAAAACATACAAACTACGGAAAGTTTCTTCAGTTTTATGTCACATTCCCCCACCCCCAACACGCGCGCACACACACACACACACACATACACACACAAGAAAATAAATAGTGAAGCTAGGCTAAGACCATACTTGATTCTGCTAATACCCAGACCTCCAGACTTCATTCATTTGCAGGATAAAACAATTATATTTTAGTTCACAATGGTTAGAATTAAATTGAGCTTTTCCTTTCTACAGATGGTATTTTTTTACTAGTAACACGTGGAACCTTCAAGAAATTTTACTTTGTGTTTATAAAAAGAAATTATGGTTGTTGAAACTTCAGAACAATCTATATTTAAACAACTAAGTCTTAAGAACCTAGCAAATCGGACTTTTATTTACAAAAAGGTGCAGTTACCTGATATATTATCAAATTGATGGATATTTTTAAAGTTACGTCTCATTCTAAAATGTGGGCTATCTGCTGCCAGCATCTGAGTAATGTGCTGGCTCGTTAACAGATCTCTTTGTACAAGAAGAGGTAGAAAATCCCTAAGCTCATCTCTTCTTGCCAAACAGACACATTATTTTTGCTGTGCTCAAAGTTCTGAATGGTCATTTACAGTAAAAGCAACAGCTTTCACTGGAAAACAAATAACTTGCCAAGAAACGACAAATTAAAAAAAAAAAAAAAAAAAAGATCTATTTCAAATAGCCAAAAGATGAAGCTTTGTCAAGGAACAAACTTGATCGTCAGTCCCAAACTTGAGTCCTGTTATTCCTTTGGATTGTACGAAGAGGAATACAGAAAGTAACAGAAGTGTAAGCAGCAGAAGACAACATGACCCTTTTTCTTTTTTTGGAGGGTAGGAGTGGCATGGGGATTGGAGAGGGAAGGGGAGAGAAAACGCAAGCTATAAAATGTGACGAAGTTATAGTGCCAAGTAATGCAGTATGAAGATGAACTGACATTACTAGAACAGATATAATTCCTGGCCCTATTTGGTGGAGCTTATTCACTGCGTTCATCACTTGTTATCCAAGCTGTCACGAAAATTGTAGCACTTACCATGCACAGTCTTAACAAAAAACACACCTTTGAAAACTGTGTTAAACAAACTGAGATAATTCATGACAGAGTTGCTAAACTCACAGGAAATGGGTTTGTTTTCTGACCAACGAGCCAAAATCTCTAAAATTTTTCATGACAGGCACTTCTCATGTAATCACTGCTTACGTTTTTCTTGTCAAGAAGCTTTCTTAAATCTCAGTATTATGGATAATTGCCAAGAAAGAAGAAGACTTCAGATTCTTCCAAATCTCAAGTGTTAATTGGTGGGTCAAATAGAATCTAGTGGGTCGTCCTTGTGGCACTTCACCACCCTAGTCAGTACGAAGTAGTACCCAATAGACCAAAAACATTTGGGATCTTTTTTTGTGTTGTTTTATTAATGTTGCATGTAAACCATCCTACTTAACTGAGCTCTGGGATATCATTGTGATATTAGGACAAGATTTGAGCTAGTCTCAACTGTCATTACTGCTGTAGAGTGGCATAAGCACAGTACCCTGTATGGAGCCTGGCCATATTTGTTTAACAATTGTGTGCAAAGATCATGTCTCTCTCATCATTTACATCTCTGCATGGCAATTAGAATTGATGGAGTCGGACCAACATATAGCCAAAGAGAGGAAGAAGAGAACCAGCCTGCATCCTGTACTAGCTGGATAAATTAAGTAGAGCTGGCCAAACACTGAACTAGGTAATTCAGAATTAAGTCATTAAGTGAGTTAGCTCTGCTATTATTCACTGAGTTGTGTTATTCATTGTATGCAGACAATTGCCAGGTCATTTGCAAAATACTTTTAGCTCCTGATGATTTCACAAATTTTAACTATTATTCCTTTCTTCAGTCACCTACCGAGGAAACAGGAAAAAAAAAAACTTCATGTGAGCTGGAAAATCTATTATATATCATAAACTTTCTATAGCTGAAATGAACCTATCATGAATAACCCATAGAGCAAAATAGTTGCAGCTAATGCTTAAAACCAACATTCACAGAAAACAGGCTTGATCTGCAAACAGTAAAAAGTAGGTTCTTTACTGTATAATTTATTTGCTGCAAATAATTCAGGGTGCTGAGGTCTTTCCTAGAACACATTTAAAATTATGTCTATTTTGATAATAGCAAGAACATAAAAAAACCACATTAATTAGATATTAATAAATTAGATATATTTTAAAACAACTCAGAGAATTTGAAGTTTTACTTCAGAGGTAACATGGAAAAAAAGGATGGTTAAAAACTCTTCTCATGGATTCTATATTCTTCCCTCTTCTGGATGATGGAGAAGTCATTTTCACCACAGTGTCAATAAATTCGTCAATTTGCTGAGAACAAAATCATCATTGCTGATGAAAAAAAGCCCACTCCCTTAACCTCAAGACATCATTAGACACTTTGCTACATGGAAACAACCATCTTGAGTACTACCTTAGGTAAGCATTTCAGTAGTTAACGTGTTATCAGGAGAAGGTTTTGGGGAAAACAATGTAATAAAAAAATCCAATAATGCTTCGCTACTATGAGCAAAATAGGGCTTTACTCTTGTAAGGATCTATTTTTGCCACCTCCAGCTGTAATTTCTTCAAAAGCCAAAGATTAATCAGAATTAGATGTCATTGGTCCTTGAATGAGAGACTCCTACTGAGAGATAAGAGCTTGAAGGACACAGGGCAGACTATTCAGACATCGTTTCTCCAAGGAATTCTCATTACCCTTTGAAATTTTTCCATTTGAACTTCCAAATATAGGTCTCTTCTTAATGACCCCCTTAACGTGGCCTAGAAAATGGCCACTGTTTGCTTATTTTTATCTGCTTTACCATAAAGTACCTCCTTAAAGTGCTCTCTTAATTTTTCATAGTTGGAATTAAGAGGGTTCCTGGAGATTCCACCTAGGAGATGACAAAAATGCTTAAAATTTACAGTATGGCCTGGACTTCAGGTTGCACTAAAACATTTTTCTCAATAAAAGGAGTCAAAAAATATGGTAGAAGTACGTTCCAAATCAGACCTTTCTAATCTGCTTCTCTCTGTTTTTCTTAGTATCTCAATTCAAAATTAAATTCCAAAAAAATTTCAACACAAAATTTAACAAATTTTGCATCTTCAACTCAAGGGCAGTTAGTTAGAGGAGAGCCACTGAAGGCAGGTGTGCTAAACTGAAAACAAGCAGGTAAATTTTAGGAGTGGACTGAAGACTTAATCCTGTGATATCCTGTTCAGGTTAGCAGTTCTTAATAATGTGAGTATCTTAACTTCATGTGAAATTTCACATGAGAAACAGCTTGCAAGACTTTGTTCATATTTTGCAATACTCTGGAATGTCTTCTGATTAAAATCAGCATCACTCCCTACTTTTAAATCGTAAGGATTCTGAAAATTTAGGGAAAAGTGATCAGCAAATTGTCTTTTGGGCTTTTTCATTGTGGTTAATAAAAGGGAATAATTTTCAAGGCTAGAAATGGCAGGTGAGTGTCTGGTGCTCTACAATCATCCCCAAATATTTGATGGACCAGGGCAGGGCTATTCACCCCATCTTATGTACAAGGAAGAACTTCCTTCAGGAAGTTAAGGACAAACTGAGAAACTAATCTTAGGTCACTGCAGGCTAGCACTGCAATTACCTCAACCTCCTTTTTCTCAAGAAGTATCCCTTGTGCCTTTACAAGTTCATTCACATATAAATATGTATTCAGAATAGTACTCAGCAGATGGTTAACTTCCAAAATATAGGCTTAGATCAAAGGTCTGCTCACATGCAAACCTAAAAAGTGAGCAGACGAGGATATGCCAAAGTATTTCCCTGACTCAGGGCTTGGATGGATAGACAAAACTTCAGATTTCTTTCAACTCTTATTACTCTGCTCTGACTCCAAAATACTCAGTGCCTTGAATCATGTCACATACATTACATTTTACATTACCTGCTCATAAGTACTTCTTTTACTTTTTGCCTAGCTTCTTCTGTTAGCCTATATCCTTTCACAATTTCAGAAAAAAAAAAAAATCTGGAAAATGTGTTTATTTTCTACACATTTTTTAATTTTTTTAAAGTTCAGTTTTCTGTATTTACCTCCATGCCATATCCCCTCAGGATACATGAGTCATACCCATAACAATTAATGGCTGTGAATAATGCAATGTCATGTAACAAGGGGAAGATATGAAAACCACACGTTAGGAAACTGCACTAGGAAACAGCCAGCTTTTAGTAAAACAATAATATTCTCAAACATCTATCTAATTCAGATTGGTAGTTTTACAAAGAATATGAGATTTTGGTTTAAATCCCCTTTAACATTGCCTGGACCCAAGAATAACCATCACTTCTTAGACATCTTTCTGTTTTCAGACCCCTTTTATACGCAGGGAGAAATAAAATGCAAGGGGAAGAGGAAGAGAACAATTAATATGATTTATTAATATGAGATATGCATTAATCATTAGCAAGCCACTCTACATTCATCATTTACAGGAAGACTCATCATTCAAATCATTTTTGGTGCCAAAGTTAATAGCCTGATCTTGGGGCTGATCTTCCTTTCCTTTGAAGTGAACAAGACAACAACTTGCACTAACTTTTATATGAACCCTACTCTTTTTGCCAGATATATGCCCCTTCATGGCAGCTGAAGAATTATCCCCTTGCATTTAGTCTATTTCCAAACAGATTACCTCCTATGCCTCTTCTTTCCTATTTGCTTTTTCATCATGACATCTTTATGCTTCTCATTTTTAGAGAGTTTTAGCACACAGCAATTGTTTCGTATCTGAAGCTGCTGAGAACATTGCAAGGTTTTTCTGCGTAAATCACTTCACAATTTGCTCTTACATTTGACTTTCACATGTGCAGCCACTACAAATGTAAGGTCTGATTGAAACATATGCATTTTATGTTCATCTGCCAGTAAAAGCACTACTTTGGATAGTGCAGCAGAGTAAAAATAACACGCTCTTCCACCAGGAAGCCTACTTAGCAGAAGGATAGCACATAATAGGCAATACATAAAATACATCACCTATCTGTCATCATAGCAGATGACATCTGCTATGTCATACCTTTATGTAAGAGAACATCTTGCATTGCTTTAGCTGTCAGATTGCTGATTTCAGAGGCTGAAAAGCTTCTGGTGCTCATACCTTGCTGGAATAAGGGTCATCAATTGACCATTACCTCCTCCAACGGACACAAGCTTGTACAGGAAAGCTCTGGAGGGAAACTGCAAATCCACAAGCATCTTAACAGGCTTGTTTACCAATGCAGAGTGTGCAGTGCTGGAATGCACACCAAGACCTGGCCTGCAAAAGTCAAACTCTGGTTTTGGGGTAAGAGGTAGGAGCTGTTGGCTATCATGGCCAGAAGCACTGTGCAGAAATCCAAGACATAGCAGAGGGACCAGTCTCAGCCATGAGGCAGGACACAACCAGCTGCCTGCCACACTGCAGTTCACCATTCATTGGAGAATCTGACTTTGCTATCATTTCTATGTATTGAAGATCTCCATTAGGACCCATTAGGTGTCCTAATACATGACAGCGAGGTCCAGGGCAAAGTTCACAAAAGCCTGGCACTTGCTACAATCCAGAGTTTGTACATGAGCTACTTATCTGGGATAGTGGCTTAGACAGACTTGGAAAACAACTGGACAATTGACAGCTAGATCCACGCGACTCAGATATGCAAGCATATTTCTTTAAAGGTATTAGGTTACACACATCAGCAAGCAAACCAATCACACAATTCAACTGTGTCACAGAGTAAGTTTTCTTTTCCCACACATGCAATACTTTTACCATTAAAATTGTCCCCACAACATTTTTGTCACTGAACCAGCATTACTGGAGAATTGTTGCTAATTCTTTTTTTCGTCTTTCAGAATAAACTCTTCCCCATTATTTTATTTAAAATGTTCACATCACTTTGAAGCAATTTTCAAAATCATTGACATTTTTATTTCACCAGAAGCGGTCTTTTCTTAGCCTTCACTAAACAAGAATGCAACCCCTGCTGTTTTCAGTGAATTGGGATTTTCAAAAGTTATTTTGAAAATTATTTAAAAAAAAAAAAATGTTTTTAATCTAGCTTTCAGTGAAACACAGCATAGAAAAGTTGGTTGAAGATGAGTCCATTTCAACTGATGTATTTTGGGTTGTTTAAAACACACACAAAAAATCTTTCCCATGCTTTCTGGTTGTCTCATTAAACCTATGATAACTTCTATCAAGAGCTCCTGAATGTGCTAATGGACTTCAATTCCCTTGACTTCAATGGGAGCAACGCACTTCAACATCTCACAGGAGGTAACTGGCACCACATGACTAGATTTGCAAAGGACACAGTTTCTCAAACTACCTTTGTCCTAAAAGAATTCAATTTAGTCAGTCCCAAAGCCTGTCTCATTCGTACAATACATGTTTACAATAAAGCTATTTCTCCCATTGTCCACCGCACAACTTTCAAAAACAGCTATTAAATGGCGGCCTCCACAATCTCTTTAATTTGCAGAACTGCTCATCTCTTTACTGAAATGTCAACAGAGCACTTGACCATTGTCTGACAGGGAGTCTCTATCTAAAGTTAAAAGAGCAAACAAATTAAAAAAAAAAAAAAAGCCAGGTTTCTGACAAAAAAATAAGCTGGTTATTGGTTGCACAATATAAAAGAGGTCTGAGGAGTTCAAGCCAAGTTAGAAGGTTCTGGAAACAATGACAACAATAATAAAAATCACAAAAACTGAATTGACTAAATCAATTTTCTTGTAAAAGTGTCACAATTACAGATGGTAACAATCTGGAAATAGATGCAAAGAGAAAATAATTACAAAGGGATGAAAATGTATTAATGCTCAATCGTACTGGATGTGTGGGAAAGTATATTCTGATATATTCCGGCTGTCCTTAATTCATCTTTTGACTGTACTAAGCACCCACTTTTACAAACAAAAACATTGCCTTAGTTGTTGAAATCCTTTATTTAGTAATCTGTGTAGGCTGAAATGTTGAAAATGTTTTCTGAATTCCTGGCTTTTGAATCTGTCTTCCAAGTTGTCTTTGTCTATATTATTGCACAGCTGCAGGCTTTAATCAAAGGTCATTAGATTTATCAATTTCTGTCAAACATCCTAACATCATTCCTTCCAAGGAAATATCTACTATTTTAGAACTATCAAATTCAAAGAAATGCCACTTAATCCCTAATTTTTCCAAAATAAAATGTAACACTGGGGATGCTAAGGAGGAAGAGAAAAACCTTGGAGTATTCTTAAGTATGGCTTAAGAAGCTGGAAAATAGCAGACAAGATTTAGCTAGACGTCCAAACAAGAAGAGCAGACTTCAGGCACCCATGACACCCATGCGCTTTTTTAGGCACTTGCAATCAAGTTGTGCTCCAAGAACCACTGTTCCGCTGCTGCCTAAACTGATCAAGTACCTCGCTGTCAAAAGTCACCTAGGCTGCCAGTATTCTCCGTCTCACAAGCCCAAAACTGCCCAGTATGGCCTAGAAATTAAACACAAGGACATCCAAGCCACAAATGGCCAGTCCAATACATACGTGCCTGCAAGTGCACGGAGGACATTTGCAATGCCCTCTTTTGTAATCCCATTAAGGGACTAGGCTCAAACAAGTCCTTGATATTTGGGACAACTGAGAGCCGCCAGTATCAGTAGAACAGGAAGTGAAAGGCAACACACGTTAATAGGATGCACCACTCAGCAACAACAAGTAACTGCAGTTTCCCCATGAGGCAACATGGCTACTTAATGTCCCTTGCTAAGATGATGTCTTTTAACCTCCAGCAAGTCCTGAGCAAGGATGGGCAAAGGTCTCCAGAAATTCAGTCCCATTAATGATAGTTATTACCGGGGCTATCCGATACCTGCTTCTGCATTTCTGCGAAGTACCCACACCATAATGCACAGAGTAACAGATGCACAAGCACGCTATTGCATAGACTAACAAAAGCAAACAGTACCACTACTTAGATTTGTCTCTCTACATGTCTCTCTGCAAACAACACACACAGATAAACACGCTCCATCATGCTTTTTATTCTGCTGCTCAGACCATAAGCTGAGCTCTTTTAGACTATGGCCCAAATAGATTAAATGCTTTGTGGACCTTGCCATTCAGCTTGGCACTAAAGCTAGGAATGACATGAGATGTCTTCCTCACCATTCTCAGTGCCATTAGCAATATCTGATAGCATCACAAGCCGAAACGACAGAAGAAAATTTAGTAGAGGAGCCATGCTTGTGGAACACACGCAACAGAGCTCTTCAAATGTCATGGTTAAAGAAAAGCAATTCCACTCTCAAGAAGTGGAATGATTTGAGTTTTTGGAAGAGATACACATTCAATATAGTGCATGTTTTGGAGCTCTCCAAGTGTTATTAGAGTAAGACAGATGTTTACACATGAAGAAGCTCAGCTTTCTTTCCAAGCAATGTACGTTCAGAGAACCTGCTAAACACTGGATGCCTTTATGTCATTGCCAAACAGTCTTAATAAGTGAAGCACTTCTCATTCCCAGCTAAGATCTAAACATTATTGGTGAAGAGAAAGAAAGCTCCTTCTGTATTAAATAAACCAAAGCTTCAGCACTGCCAAACAGTCCTTTACTGGTTTGAGTGGAGACAGAGGGACATGGTAAAGAGGACAATGCTCCCTCTTCTGCAAAAGCAACAGAAGAGTGCTTTCTTTCTTTCAGGCCTGAGAAAGCAGTGCTACCCTCAGCTCCCGCATTGTCTCAGCTGATGTTGTAAAAGGTTCCATCTGCTTCAGCCGTGCATTCAGCTATCTTCCAGTGCTTACTCTGTGCAGGCACCCACACTCTTATTGAAGACTAGTGTTCATTATTGAAGTTCTGTTCAAAGGCAAAAAGTAATGAATGTTTTGTTCTCAAAAGAGTCCCAGTGGATGCATGCCTCCCGCCTCACCATTACTTAAGCCTTTCCTCCTCAGCGTTTTGAGAAGATAAGATCATCCAGATAGACTCTTATCCTGACAGTATAACCGAAATGAGATCCAGCTTACTGAGCATCAGTGAAATGGGTTACTAGCAGAATAATATTTGCAGCTACGCAACACAACAGTATCATTAGCAACTGCAGTTCATTAATTGTCTCCAGGGTTTACGATCAAATGTATTGACTACTATACAGGATATTCAATATTTTTGCTTGGTTACATTCCATTTATTTATAAACGGGTTTGTTTTGTTTGCATAGGACAAAAAAAAGTATTGTCAAAGGAAACTTTTAGTTACTGAAGTTGTTACTTGGGCAGAACTGTGTGTGGGTTAATGGACCTGCCCACAAAAGCTAAATAGCTTTAGCCACTTCAATCAAAAACCGTGAAGAGTTGCTATATGCCAAATTG
>VXAL01019631.1:3509-23167 GCA_013399475.1 Chauna torquata | reverse complement strand
TTATACAAAAATATTCTTAATTAAGTCCAATACCATCTTTTTAAGGTACTGGGGATCAGTATACTTGTTTTAAATTTGTATGAACCTTTCCTGTTCTTTTTGGAGAAAAGAACCTGCCTGACTAGTGGAAAGAAACAAACAAAAATGTCTGACAGTGGAGTTCTGCTGTATAAAGAGATTTTAATTATGAAAATGCCATACAGTTATCTTTTCTCAAATATTCTCAAGGCTCTAAAATCTTTCTCAAAATACTCACTAGTGAATTCAGAGACAATGATATTCATAAAAGAGTTAAACTCAGTATAAGCATTACCTTCCAGCAACTGTTTTTCCCTACTGTAGTAAACAGACAACATAAATTTAACCAAACCAAATATTCAATAGACAGGTTTTAAAAATGATAGCCTTCTCTGCTTGAAGCATGTTCATAACCCCATTAATATGAATGAAAGTTAACCATGCACAGGAGGGAAAGAATACATTTTCTCTGTGTATACGTGCTCTTCGGAGTCTTTGAATATTTCATTTTAATAAATATATTTTAGAAAGACGTCTAGTTTATCAGAACAAAGGCTTTGGTTTCTGTTTTAAAATTACTGAGGCGCAAGATAAGACCAGAAAAGTTCACCCGGCCATGTATATTTTACTGCAAACATGTCATTTTCGACATCTTTCAAAGATGTATCTGGAACTGAAAAGCAATCCTACTGAGGTATTATTCGCCACTGCTCATTGACATATTCATATAATGTAAAATCAATCAAAACCAAAAAGCACTTAAATATAAACCCCAAACTGAACGCAAAAAGCTTACCTACTTGATATGAAAATATGTGGCTGCATCATTTTGTTTTTTTGGAACATCTGTATTTAAAAAGAAAGTAGAGTAACCCAATTTATGTTATAATTATGTGAAGATTTAAACTACTACACCAGTATCAGATTATAGACAACTCATTTATTTGGGAACTCTTCTATTTGGATGGAGGAGTAAGTGGAGCTATAAAGCGAAGCTACCTAATTAGATAACAGCAAGGAGGTACTGCAAACTTAGGAATTCAAGCTAAACCTCCTAAAGGGTTACATGAAAGAGATGTTCTGTTTTACAGAAGGGATGGCTCTCAGGTTCCTAAATATCGTTTGTAACCTAGGGAATACAAAAGCCTCTAGGTATTTTCAGAACAACGCTCTTAAACCTTTTTTAAATTTTCTATCAACTACATAAACAACTATTTTGCCAAAAGGGAAATGACAGAATCATAGAATGTTTGAGGTTGGAAGGGAAGTCTGGAGGTCACCTGGTCCAACCTACCTACTGAAAGTGGAGCCGACTTAGGTCAGGTTGCTCAGGAGAACCACTCAACTAGGTTTTGAATATCTCCAAAGTTGGAAATGTAACAGCCTGCTTGGACAGCCTGCTGCAATGCTTGACCATCCTCACTGTGAAACTGTTTTTCATAGTATTTAATTGGAATTTGCTTTGTTGAAAGTTGTGGTCATTGGATCTCATACTTTTATGCTTCAGAAAGTACTCTGAGCACATCCTGGCTCCATCTTGTTTCTGCCTTCTTATTAGGTTCTTACTTGAAGACAGCAGTAACAATCCCCCCTTAGCATGATCATGCTATGTAAATGAAAACTGTGGCAAAGACAAATCATTTTATTTTTCGTGTCAATTTTATATGCCTAAATATAGCATTCAGATATTTTTGTATCCAGTCTTTGCTATAATTGTGACTAACTGAACACACGTCAGAATTTAATATAACGTGCAGAATTTGTAAAATATGTATGCAGTTGTAATTTCTGATGTAAGACAATGAGGATGATGTTTAAAGCAAATATTAGAATTAAAAAATACATACAAAAGTGCCAATCAAAGTAGTAAATGATTCAGAACATTTCCAGTGGCGCCTGAAACTTTGTGTCTATCATATCAAAGTTGTACATATATTTTTATTGTGTTACTTTCTTTTTAAACATCTGCTAGCAGATCAAATCCAACAATATTTTGGCAGCCTAAAATTACACTCTTCTGACCTTGACATTAGTATTCAACAGCACTGATGAAAGAATGACAGCTTCTCCATCCTACTGGGTGATCTTGCAAGCTTTTACCTTCATGACTATGGAGTTTCTGTCAAATGTGCTTCCAGCTGAATGATCACATTCTTTTGAATTATGAAGTGGCTGAAAACTGTGCTAATTGGGTCCATATTGATGTCACTCATAAAGATTAAGTAGCCTTAATAGTCTTCAAATTATATAAATACTTATTTTACTGCATGTTAGCTGTAGCATATATTTGGCTTGAATGAATCATTTGCAATACCTAGAGAACACATGCAAATAATTATTTGAAAATATTTAGTAGTATTAATGTATTAAAATTAGAAGTCAAAATAAAATTTCCAAAAGAAAGAAAAAAATGCAATTGAATACAAATTAAACAAAAACAGAAACAAAACTGATTAGGAAATACACACATAAGCTCTTATGCACAGTGATAGTAAAGTAGAAATTAAGCAAGTAGGTAGACATCAGAGATACTGAAAAAATTAGCTGCAAAGCATTACGCATTTGTGGTGAATCTGGGTTCTGGAAAAGAAGTACACTGTTTTTGACAACACTCAAGGATTACCCTGTGATAGTCTCATTTCAGCCAGTACAACTAACTTTAGAGCAGTGCACTACCAGCTCTTAGAATTAAGAACAACAAAGTTTAATAGCGAAGCATCCTATTGTGCCATGGACACCTTTAGTCTTTCAGGGTTCAGCAGTCTGCTCAAACTACCACGAACCCGAATGGTAAGTATTGCCATATCCATAGGAACTGTTATATACTGGATTATTCTGTCATATTCAGGGATAATATAACTTTCAATAATGAAACAAAGTTTCAAAAGGATAAAACAACCAAATGCATTATTTTTGAAATTATACTAAGCTGTCAGAGTTAGCAGTTCAGCTATTCTCTAATTTGCCCCTGTAATTTACCCAATGTTTGGCACAGCCTGCAGAATTCTCGAAGACACAACTTTCCCACTTTAATTGCTTAGATGATGTTTAGCCACTTCAAGCAGGCATTTTCAACAACTTGTTTGTTTTATACCTTAAACGGAGTGCCCTATTTCTCCTTCCTCAGCTTTGTGTACCATCCTGGGCTAGGAACTGGAATATCCCATGGTACAGATGATACCTTTGTCCTTTCCTTTTCTCTTTATACTTGAAGCTCCTTAAGACTTCTATCATGTAGCTTAACATTGCTCTAATTTTAAATACTTTTTTTAAAACTGACTTGACATACATATCTTAGAATATAACAGAAAGTATGAAACAATATGTGATTTATTTTATAGTAGTGTATCTGCAATTGGTTTAATCTCCACGGTTTATAGAGGTTCCTACAGTGCTCATTAAATTGTGTGAAGCTGTAAAGCATATACACACAAGTAGTTTCAGTCAATTCTGCTCAAGTGTCTTAGTGATAACAAACATCTTATTCCGAAACAGCCTAAAATTGCACTTCTTTTGTAATTTTGTATTAAAATGCTTACGTTCCTCTATGACTTCTGCTTTATATAATATATACAATTTTGAATTTTTCGATCATTTTAATTTGCATGCAGTGAGTGAACAGTACCCACACTAGTACTATGCCTATGTTAGATTACTGGGTAGATGCGTAGAAAAGAACTTCAGTTATGCGAAATTACATCGTAAGTCTGACTACTCTACTGTTTATTATAAGTAAAATTAATATTTTTTTCCAATTACATCGTATTACACTGCTTTAAGATAACCTGTTACATAATTTTACATAACTATGCAGCTTATACCCTAGAAGGTGAAGAAACTGTTTTCTCATAAAAAAATACAACCTGTTCTGGATCAAAATAATACTGCTTTTGTCTATTAATTCTTGAGTGGCCTAACCACCTGGCAGTTAGGGCAGAAAACTTTTTTATATTTCTGTAAGAAAAGAGAGCAAACTAGTTAGAAAGATCAAATATTAAAATTCCTGTATCATCCAGGGAGATTTTCCCACTGATATGAGTATCTCAGGAGTATCATCATCTTAGCAATAGAATAAGCCTGGAATTTTTGTGTTTTTAAAAAAATGAAAAAAAATGTGGAAGAGAAGACAAAAATGAAAGAGCTGAAAGGTCAGCTTGGCTCTTTAGCTCATTTCTAGGACAGCAAACACAATGGTGGTTCCATTTGTTCACTTTCTTAAAAAACATCAGTATTTAATAATTATGCTGGGAACCAGATACAACAGTAGAATTAGGGGCACATTAACTCCTGCAGCCTTGTAGATACCTGACTACAGATGCAATCCAAAAGCTCAGCAAGTGGGGAAGCTGGACACTTTTGTACAGAATGCAAGAGAACAGTACAGAGTGAAGAGGGGAAGAGCTGCCTGAAGAAGAGCCACCGAGAACTAGCCCAGGGGGTAGTCTGGGGGACAGAGGCCATCTGCAACTCCCGCTCCGTAAGAACGTCATTCTGGATTTTAGGGAGACACATTCACTTGGAATCTAATCTCTGAAATGCTTGCATGCCTGTACTCTCATCTTTTAATGCACTGAGCAGGGCTTGTTTTCCTCATTTACAACATGGGTACTTTCAGTGGAGGTGCTGACCTTTAGAATAGCAGATGGAGCATTACTCAAAGTGGAAGAGCAAATAACTGAAAGGCTTAAATCCACAGATTCTATCTCCTTGGAGGGCATCATATCCAGGTTTTCAGATGGCTGGGGACAGATTTATGGATAATTGAAAATGGAAGAGGAAAAAAATTACTAAAACCCCAGCCAAAATGTGCCGTTGGGTGATGTCCCTCCCCACAAGACAACTAACCTCCCCAAGTCCTTCAAGATTCACTATACCAGGAGCAATGAAAAAGCCTAAGAACCTCATGCTCCTTTCCTACCCTTTGGGCATGCAGAATCCAAGGCCAGAGTCTGCCCAAACACTGTTTAATGTAACACAGATCAGTAGCCCACAGCTCCAAATCTACGACTTTCTGCAGCAGGTGCCTGATTCTGTATGCCCAAGCAGCTTGTAAATAAAAATATTAACTGTCAGGCAATAGCTGTCTAGGGGTTTTCAGGAGAGAAATCTGAGATTTAGATTCCTATAGTCCACCTAAATCCTCACTTAGGTAACAAAATAAGATCTCTATGTCTTGCTTTTAAAATCCATTATTAGGTATGGAACCTGACTCCCAGCACCACTGTAGCTCTAAAGGTTAGCTCCGTAGAGCTCACCTCAATTAATAACATATTCCTCCTATCATAGACACATCTCTTTTTCTAGACACATCTCTTCTTCTACACAATCATCAGCTTTCATTTTTTTTCTGTATTATCTCTATGAGACAGCTTGATAACTTGATAATTTGTTAATGACATAATTGCTTCTTATAAAATCTATCAAGTCTACTAACCTCTAATTGTTACTCTCTGCAGCTGATTTTGAAACAACTCTTAAGAGATTACATTGATTATGGGAAAAGAGCCAGATGTTGTTTCCCTTGAAACTGTGGATGGAAAAGGCACTGATGAAAACCTAACTCGACTAATAAAATATGCCAGTAGTTTATTTTATAGAGACATTTTTGTTGTTGTTGTTTTTTGTAACAATAAATCTAAAAGCAAAATTTCATTTGAATGTAGACAATTAAAGATTCTAAAATATTTGCAGATGTGTTCCAAGACTGAGATGAATTAGTTTTTTGGGTTTATTCTGACTTTTTATTTAAGATAAACATGATTACGAAGAAAACAGCAAAACACAAACAGAAAACACAAAACAACTAAAGTGGTACAAATCACTGGAAACTGGTTTGACATGACACAGTAAATTTCAGCATTAACTTGCGTGTGCTTATATGAAGGAAACCAGTTATTTATTCTAGCAGCAAGTAGTTTACATTTCTCAGTTTGCTGATAGGATATAGTATCTAAGTGCATCACTCCAGTTAACGTATCATATACTACTGTGCTATATTCAGTTAACATCCAGCTACAGTAGGACTTGACATTATGAACTACATTTTTCATTTCTACAGCTAGTGATGAGC
This sequence comes from Chauna torquata, assembly GCA_013399475.1. Taxonomy (NCBI): domain Eukaryota; kingdom Metazoa; phylum Chordata; class Aves; order Anseriformes; family Anhimidae; genus Chauna; species Chauna torquata. Next base: position 17,079 of record VXAL01019631.1, on the reverse strand, counting down.
TCCCTTACTATCTTTTCTCCTTTTAAGTAGTGTAAATGATAAGAATATTAGCTCAAAATCATCTTATTGGTAGCCTTTAGAATAAAATCACACGGCAATTACTGCTGCATTCAAAGGCTAGCTTTTTTCATTTAAGAAAGAAAGAAAGAAAGAAAAGAAAGAAAAGAAAGAAAAAGAAAAAGAAAAGAAAAAAGAGAAAAGAAAGAAGAGAGAAAAGAAAGAAAAGAAAAAAGAAAAGAAAGAAAAGAAAAAAGAAAAAAGAAAGAAAAAAGAAAAGAAGGAAAAGAAAGAAAAGAAAGAAGGAAAGAATGAAGGAAAAAGAAAAAGANAGAAAAAGGAAAAAAGAAAAAGAAAGAGGGTTTTATAAGTAGCAGCAATTACATTTTGAAGCAAAGTAACAGACACTGTCAAAGGTTCAAGGTACAAATTAAAATCATGATATACCTGCAATAATTTTGTAGCGAGAGTCTGCTAGAGTGGATACAACCAGAATTTGTGTACCAAGAACCAAATGATACAGAATGTTTCTTTTTACAATATTTGAACTCAAATTACTTTCTTTCAAAACCGGCTTTATTCTTAAAATACATGGAGACTATATCTTGTTCACAATGTAATTTGGTCTCAATGCAATGTATTTATAAACTATTCACAAATATGTAAAGGAATCTGATTCTGAACAATATTTTGGCAACTGAAATAATACTGAGATCTCAAGTGCCTGCAGGTATGTTGACCTAGGTCTTTTCAGGCAAACCTTAGTTTGCTGTTCGCACTCAGATAAGTTCCTGTAAATGAACCACTGTGGAACAAAACCTAATAACATCCAGAAAGAACATAATACATTCTGATCCTCATCAGTATCTCGTTATGTTTCCAAAGGAGAAAACTTTCAAAAATGCTGTAATTTTAAACACTGTTGTCAGGTATTGGAATGCTTAGTTGCAAGGACGTGTTGAGGGCTGACTATGAATGTATCCAGACAACAAACAAATGGACAACAACAAACAGAATGAAGGAGAGGAATATGGAACTAGGATCCAACCATGTCAAAAAGAACTAACTTTGAACCTCTGGTACAATCTCCAAGTTAAAACATTTCCTAATTACTAGCGTTTGATAGCCCTTTACTCCACTTGGAGATTTTTCGTGCTCTTAACTTCTAATCACGTGATAGAAAAAAATCTGGATTTTTTGTCCTGTATTTTGATACTTAGTACCAGATGCATAATGTCAGCTACTGCAGTACCTACTTAAACAGTTATTGGATGAGTCCTGAAGTGCTTTAGAAAAACTACATTGTGTATGCTTTCGTATTGCAAAGCATCTTTAGAAGTCTGAACTATGAAAACATCCAGGACTTGAAATTGATTACATTTATGAAAAAGCTGGGGAAAAAATCTTAGCTTATTAGGCCAAAAAGTGTTACTATGATTGTCTTATCTGACTTCAAGCACAAACTATGGAATTTACTCTATGTTTTCTGCACTAATAACATGCCTTCTATGAATACCTTCAAAATGACAGCTAACACTGGTTTCTGGACTCCAGGTGTTGGTTTTACCACATTCCTTTAAAATCTGCTGGAGTAGTTCCACCTTTAAAACAATGTGACATTTTTCAACATGCCCGGTTAAATCGCTTTGTCTTGTTGATGGAGCTAAATATTATGTTGCCCGCTGACCGGAAGTGTTACATAGGAAACTGGTCTTCAGACTGTGGAGTCTCGCTGACAGTTTTCCTTTCTGTGCAATGACTTCAGCATATTGTCCTCCCATCCTACGCGTGTCTTTTCACCTTGGTTATACTTGATTCTTTATAACGATGAGATATTTTACTCATGTTTTAACAGAAATAAAGACAATGATACAGCAAATTTTTGCTGTCCTAATGAGCTCTGAGCTGTGACTTAGACTTGTCAAGCTGCAGCCGCTGCTATCCACAGTATCTCAGCATTTTGACACAGCCTAGTAAATTCTTTATGGTTACAGAGAAGTATGAGCCAAATTCTACCAATGGAAAATTTTCTTCTAGCTCAGTGGAGTTTGGAGCTGGTTCTACTGTGTTTTATTAACCTCAAACACAAACCAGTTACACCCCCAAGATACACATAATATATTTCATTTTATATTTCTCTATATAAAACACAATGACCTTTCTGGATGATTTCTAGATTATACAACTCTTTTCAAGTTGTACAAAAATGATAAACAGTAATATTTATTCAAATAAATAAATAAATAACCCGCAAATCCTGTGTTGTCACCTCCTATAGTCTATGCTAGGAGTCCTGGGCATTTATTTGTGCTCTCATGACAATATAGCTTGAACGTTCCTGAAATGTATGCCTTTATCTCTTAGAAAATTATGAAACTACAAGACAAAACAGACAGCATTTTTTGTTGTTGTTGTTCACGAAATCAGAATGAAGTGAATTTAACTTGTGCTACAGAAAACCTTTTGAATGAAACGAACTGAAGGAAGATCTCGTGCACCAGCGCAGTATCTTAATCACAAGACAGCAATAAAATTGAATGCTAAAGAGGAAGAAGAGTTTCTTCCATAAGCAAACAATCCTTTACCTGTGCATTCAGGACTTGAAATTTCATTGTATGTATTTAAAAGAAAAAAAAAAAGCCCTAATCAAATTGGAAAGGACTCAGGCCACAGAAAACATATGGGTTTCCTTGCAGTGAAAAAAAGAAAGAAAGTGTGTATTTGTCATGTTACTCAAGCAGCTCCTCACTTCAGCCAGATCTTCCTGACTTATCCCTGCCTCAAGTCTACAAGATTCTCCTTAGGCTAACTAGCACTGTAATTCCAGCTGTTTCTTGCAAAACACCCACCTTTTCACTCCACTCCTGCAAAGGGGCTAGAAAAATCAACCACGTTTTTCCCAGCTATTAGTTTATTTTATTTTTTGTTTTTGTTTAACTGCTTGCAATCTCTTCTTTCCACCCCTATTTTATTAGCGGTAGAAGGTCTTCATAAGCAAAAGTTGTCATTGATATAAAATGAGGTGAGTAGTGTTTAAGGCTAAGTGGATCCGTTAATTCAGCAACACTTCAGAATGACTGAGCAAGAATAAAATGGTAAATTACAATTACATTCCTAAGAGAGTACATATGAAATCCATATTAATACCACATTAGTTCATCATGACTAACATTATTATAGCTAATACTAAATGATAAAATAATGACTACCTACTTATAGAATTACCATTTCTAATCTTCCTACTAGAAGGAATATAATTATGCCTCTCTAGAAAGAATGCAAAGTTTTTCCTTTTTAAGTGATTACTTAGGCATAAAATATGGTTTTCAGCTGACTCAGCACGTGTTGCCTTATATACGATTTTCTGAGACAAAGAGCAAAACCTAATGAAGACTTAAGACAGCAATCAAGCACATGAACAACAGAGGCTACGAGAGTGCATTTGGGGACTCTGACCTTCCACCTACTTAGAATTTTAGGTTTCATTTCAAAATTGAACCTGCAGATGGTTTGACGGGGCTTGAAAAGTGAACTCAGGATCTTCTAAGCCCGAAGGCCAGTGTCTCAATCACAGAACTGGCTTTCTATAGTGTTTACATGGCTTACATCATGAAACTGACGGTCTTATGTGAATGAGCTACAGGGACAAGTGACAATGTTGATAGCTTCAGCAAAGAGATTTTTCTAGTAAGAACCCATGACCAAGATGAAAAAAAAATTGTAAAAGAGAAGGGGAAATGTGGAAAGGCTCCGTGACATTCCGTTGAGCGGGATGCTGCAGTAAAGCTCTGAGCTCCTGTGGGAAGCCTGACGGAGAATAAGCTCTCATGCAAGCAGTTGGGAGACTATAATTTTGTGTAATTTCTGAAGGAGGTAGCAGAGTGATTAAGAAGAGGAGAGAAAACACAAAAGTAAGAGGTAAATTTAAAACAAGACACAACTTTTATCTGAGAAGATTGTTAATGTACAAATTAAAAAATGACAACAATGTAAAGATCAATCTGTCAATACGACAACCAGCAGTTTAAGCTAGTTTATTTTTCATACTAAAGCAGAGATGTCTTTAAATCGTTAAAAGGAGAAACTATTTGAGCCTTGCACAACAGTTAATGATTGTGATTTGCAATGTCTTCATGTGATATATTTGTTTTCATGACATATTTGGGTCAGGAACATTGAGGAACACAGGCTGCTGTTTGGTAAACAATTTAAAGTAATCCAGCCTGTGAAGTTTCATGGGGTTTACGTTATTTGAGAGAGGAATTAACAGAATGGTAGACCCATTCTTGAGCCTGCCTGCCCTTTCAGTGGCACAGAGTAACAACTGCCAGTGTACAACTAAGTTAGGTATGGAGCTTCTGTCACCAGCCTAACTGTATGATTTTTTTTTTTTTCTTTTTCTGTTTTGGGAAAAAAGCTAGAATCAGCACGTGAACTGTTAGCTTGCCTTCTGAAACCAAGGAAGTTTCAAACCTCCCAGACAAGAGGTTTGTTTCTTATGACAACAGCAAATTTCTGCAAAATATTTTTAAATTATTTTGAACGCTGTAAAACAAAGGAGTGTCACAACCTTTTTACGAAACTTGCTGAGCACAGATGTACTGTACAAGACAAACTGTAATTAGTTATATTCAAATTAGCAAAGATTTTATACATATATATGTATAGATGTGCATTTTTTAATATGACACAAATGTTAGACAAAGCTAGTTCCTGCTAAAACAGCATAGGGAATCAAACGAATGCTAAAATACAGAAATAAGTATATTTTAAAATAATTTTGTAATTTTTCTTGCAAAAAATTCAAACAATGGAAAAAGAACTAACAGCAAGAGGACATTTATATTTGCACAAGGAGACGCTGTCAAGGCAATGCGTCACTTAACACTCTGGACAAATTTTCTCTCTTGCAAACGGGTGGAGAAAACATGGGGAATGTTTCCCCCGCTTGCCTCCAGTCTGCTAGCTTTCCTGAATCGCCGTCTAGATGAAAGACTTTAGCAACCGCTTCTGCAGTAAGCAGACGATAACAACCGCTGTCAAGAGTTTCAGGAGATATACAAGGAAGTGGAGTGAGCCCTCCCAGCCACCCCCTGTAACAAATGCCCATTCACTCGTTAATCGGACGGATGCGAACAGGCGGTGCTGCTCTGCTTCCTGCAGCAGCATTAACACCAGCTCACTGCGAGAAGGCCTTCCCAGGACAAGCTGCTGCCAAAATTCTGCTGGGGACTCCTACCACTGCGTGAGCCTTACTTGCTGTATTAGTCATCCCTTAGTGAGCTCCAGCTTTCTGGAGTGGTAGTGCTAACAGCACTGATTTTACCCAGGCTTTTCTAAGACAGTCTAATGGCCTTGAAAACTGTTGCGTGCTCAGATCAGTGATAATACTCTCAGCATGTACTTTATTTACTGCGCTGTTCACTTTACATATTTACCAATTATCTTTAAAGAAGTATTTTCTAATGAATCTCTGCTGTATGAACTACTTTCTTAGTACTTTCATTTTATTTTGCTAACTGAAAAAAAAAAAAGACCTAATGTAATGAAAATGAGTACCATGTTTTATTAGCTGAAATACAGGTACTAAATTGGTTTTTAGAAAACAAATGTTCATTGTATAGACTCCAATGTTCATACTGAGAATTGTGTTCTCTATTCCATCCACTTTCACACACTCACTTTCACAATTCATCTCTCATGAATCACAAGTAAGAATTACAGACCGCAATGTGAAATACATAAAGTTTCTGTACTCATTTTGCTTTGGCTATGTTCTCCCATCGTAAGAATAAATCACTGACCGCTTCTTTAAGATTTTCTCACCTGCAATTAAGCTACAAGGTTTACTGATTCTGAGCAGGCTGTTTGCTTGTTCAACGCAATAGTTAAATGCTGAACAGTCAGAGCGAATGGCTGCGTACCAAAGCTGTCTGAAATTTTAGAAACAGGGTCTCAGCTTCTTGTTAGGTTGTGCTTAAAGCCTATATACACACACAGCCTCTGTGAACCCCCAGGAGACAGCTGCCAAGTACACTTTGCATATACTTTAACTAGGTATTTTAATCAGTTTTCAATTGGCATGATAGTGAAGGCAGCTGCCCACAAGAGCTGGAAAAGGATGAAAGAAAATACAAATACACAAACTTAAAATAGTCAAAAGCAAACGTAAAGGCAGTTTATGCAGAGCAAGGGATAAGAAGTGAAAGAAACCATTGGTAGAGCTGTTAAAATGTTGAAAGAGGCAAAGGAGACTGTTATGAAGCAATTTAACAGTACCGGTGGGAAAATTGTAATTCTACCTTCCTACAGGACTGTGGAATTAGAAGTCAGAAAGAGCAAGTGTGGAAGAGATGAGTTCTGATTGCTCGCACATCCACAAGAGTACATGTGTACAGCCTTGTCAAAGATTACCAAAAACAGTCGTGAAAAAGTATAGATAGAAAAGGCCTTCAAACTTAATTAAAGTGCATTTAAAAAAAAAAAAATCCCTTCCTCCCACTATCATATCTCAAGAAAGACAAAAAGAATCACAGGGCTTCAGAATGACAAACGTTAACCAGGCTCTCTAACAGGAAAGAACAAGCGCCAGCTATTCTTAAATGCTATGGACAAGTCAGGACGTTTAAAATACATTCACAATAGATCACAAAGACATTAAAGTACAATTTTTGCTCTGAACCTTCTTGCATTTATTGATCAGTAGCTAAGCAGTTAGGCAATTTTGTTTGTCAGTAGTTACTCACTGCAACTGTAAGTTAGAAAATGAAAGCAAAAGAAATGAGTATTCCAGTTTAGTCACTAGGAGAAATGATTTTTTCAGCCAGACTGTAAATCCTTATTATATGTACCCCTACAAAGATCCAACAAATAAACAGACATAATTTGGTAATAAAGGTAGTATCCCTACATATGGGATGCAAATTGGTTCCAAGAATGAAAGTGCTCGACATCTGAATGTAGACATAAATCTTGCAAATGACTGTATTCTTGCTAATTGGCTGACCCAAGTAGCTACAACATGGACCATCAATGAACTTAGACTCAGATCCTCAAACACATGTGGGTAGGAGTTTGGTGACTAAATACCTTGCAGGAGCAGGAGGCCTCTATGCGCAATATCTAAATAAAAGTAAAAGGGGAAGGTTGATTTGTTTTTCACAGATCTGTCATCACTTTACTCCCAACCGGCTGCATAACAAACTACATGAGACTTCCTTATTCACAGACTCTTCAAGTTTATTCAAATAGGATGATTACTGCTCTATCAGCTGTCAGAATGTAACTAGGAGAGTCCTGCTTTATCTCTAAAAATAGTTTTGTTTTTAAAAGCGTACAACTTGTATTTTATATCCCTGAGATCAGAGACAAAAAAANAAAAAAAAAAAAAAAAAAGCATAATGTATTTCAAATTCATTACTACTGTTAAAAGTTAAAAAAAAATCCACTGGAACAAGGGCTATTATATTGTGTGCACCAGCTGGCCAAGAGCAGTGCTAGCAGGAGAGGTAAGGCCATTTATTGTTTTGGTAGAATTTATGTTGATCTGTTACATCGAAAAAAAAGGCCACCCCTTAAAAAGAAAAGAAAAAAGGAAACAAACAACCAGCCAAAAAAAGAAACAGAAATGGTGGAGAGGAAGAAACCAGATTTCATTGCAGATACTGTCCTTGCCATTTGATGGTTAAGAATGAAACAATAACAATGTTAATTATGGACTCTTCTTCAGAGGTAGTCACAGTGAACTTTAAATTATAAACGGCCTATATAATTTGAAGGAGGAGATGAATAAGGGGTTTGCAGAGGATGTAAAATAAAAAACAGATGCAGCACTTTGGCAAGCAAAACAGCTAAGGATGCTCTATTTGATCAAAGTGGGAAAAACACTTATGCCAAACTGTCTGCTTTGTTTATAGTCATTGTCATTCTCTCACATCATCTGCCTCTTTGCATTATCGTACTGTCTACATTTTTTATTTACTGTTGAATGATCAGTGAATCAGTGTCTAGTGTATTTTTCTACAGCAGATTTATTTAAATTTATTGAACTCTAACATTCTGCTTAGAGAAACGAATATAATCTGTTCATGAATCCAAGTTCCTTTACTCATAACCAAAAGTGGACAGCATATAAAGAATAACAAAACTATGTGCTATGAAAAGGAATATGAGAATCCCATGTCAAAATGGTCACAAAAACCTGGCATTATGCTTTAAAAAAAAATATGGTATTTCTGTCTCTCGGGCAAGGAGAAATAACTTCTCCACGACATAATAAATTTATTAGCCTTCCTGACCTCATCATTCCCACCTTAAGTTAGATGTAGCATCAAAGACAAGAGCATCTGTTTGACAGACGTATTTTCCAATTCAAGCCTGTTAACATGCATATTGGCGTGATGAGATTGAAATTTATTGCTTGAGCACCACCTCGTGGAAATTGCTGTAATTGCTAAATCTTGAAATTTACCCATATGTGTATATATATGCCCGAAAAAGGCAAGAGATATTTAAGCAAATAACAACGTGCTATACTCATTTTAAGTAACACCATTATCTAATTAATATGATACTGTATTAATTATTATCATATTAATATAGTAATTAGAACTATGAAGATATAGTTACAAACCGTTATTTCTCTGAATTAATTCTCTGAACTATTTTCTAAATATTCAATTATACATTTTATCTCTTTATTTCATGAAATGAAACGTTGTGATCTAAATTTCTGAGTTATACATTAGTCACTCATTTTTCCAGGTATTCCTGGAAATTTTTCCAGGTATTTTCCAGCTGTTTATGTTTTAAGAGTGTTATTTACTGTTGTCATGTTTATTCCCCACATAAATATGCTTTACATTTTTATTACAGAAAACCAGTCATCCTATTCTCTCATTATTTTTACAATAGCCCCTGCATCTTTAAAATAAGAACAACTTACAAATTCAATCTATTCCAGAATTTTGGGAGCACTTGTTTATTCCTTCTACTAAGTAATTAAAATATTTGGATCCCAAACAGTCTAGAACCTACTATTAAAATAACTACGTCATCCAAGCACATCTGAGATAAAGCAGTTTATAAAGCTTAGGATTAAACAAATTGGAGCCAAAAATAAAACTCTTAGAACATGAGGGTTGTACACATACAGAGTGTAATTTCTTTCAGGATATGTTTTTAAAATACACAAAATATTTCTTATTTGGACCAATACAAAGTAAGCCCTTTATAGTCAAAGGCAGCTTATTTTAATCAAAGAACTAAAGGAAATGCATCCATGACTTACTTTACTGACTTTGTAATGCAGTGATCTGTTTTTCATACAATCTCCTGAATTCTATGGCTATGCTCATTCTAAGAATTCCCCCAAACAATTCAGCTTCTAAAGAGTAAAGGCTGATAACTGATTTAAGTTTAAGCTTTTCCAACTTCCTTCTAATCATTGTTTGTCTCTCACTTATATCCAGAGTTTAAAATCTGACTGACTGAGGCTGAGCTTTATGAGCGTTCCAGCTCGTCGTTCCAGAAAGACTGGTCAGAGGGAGCACAGAGGGCTCACTTCTGGGTTGTTTTTTGATCACAGGCTTTAAGACAGCTTTTGATAGATATCTCTAAGATGCTCACTGTATTTGTAATAAAGTAATCACTAAAATAAGCATTGTTAGCACATTATATATGGAATATATATGTTGGTCAAGAATATGTATAAAGAGAGAAACGTTTGTAATGTAACAGATTTCTTTGCTACTTTTCAATAACAAACTCTTAAATATCACTTCGGTTGGGCTCATGCAAAAACAGCTTGTTTTGTCCTCTGATATACAACTGAAAATGCACAGGAAATACTATATTCTTACTATCAACACAAATCAATATAAATATCGAACATTTAATACAAATCCATGACACTTTTCAACATAATTAAATTAAATAATTGTAGGCTAGCCCACTAAAATTATTTTAAAATGTTTATAGATTTATTTATTTATACCATAGAAAATAAGAGAGACAATAGCCCAACTAAATATTCAAGGCAGATAATCAGATAGATAATACCTCAGTTGGTCCAGGTTTTGTAACTTCCACTGCCTGCTCCCCCATGACTATGAAAGATAGATCTAGGGATCTGGCCATCCTCATTTCCCTTATCAGTCCTCGATTATTTGCTAATAATCATCCTAGCCACCTTTGTAATCAACAAAGTACCAAATTTAGAAAAAACATCTAACAGACTTTTTCAAAAGTGTGGTCACGATCACACAAGACATGTCAACACGAACAGATGCAAACAGCTGTTCAGTGCTGCTTTCAAATCAGTCGTCAGTTCTCCATACTTAGCATGTCTCCCAGCATCACTCCAGCAATGAGTGTATCAGTACATAAAAGGTGGTTCAAATATATGTATATATATATATGGGTACATGTACATCTATAACACAAAGAACTCCATTTGTATATATGTATTATTGGTGTAAAGTCAACACCGCCTTTGTTCAGATTTAGGAGCTCTGAGTCCATAAAAGGCTGTATCAGTAACTGCTTTATTACCAGGTTCATATTTAAAAACATACACACTATTTTTGAAAAGCAGGTTACAATGCCCTCCAAAATGCCCTCCCTTGCCTAGATGTGTATAGGGTTCTGTGTCAGAGAGCAAAAAGGCAAAGGCATTATTGAAGCAATATGGAATTTACAAAAAGAATAATCAACAGGACAGATAAATATGAGTTTACAGCACTGCTGGCAAAGTCATTACAAAAGGAAGGACAGTAGCACTGCTCCTGGCTGAGCAGCTATTCCACCTGCTGATCAAAGTCATATGTCTGACAGGCATTCTAACCAGCAGGTCCAAGATACAATAAGGTTTTTGAATACGGCACTTCTTAAACATCTTCCAACTTCCAGAAAGTGTAGTCATAGGCAACAAACAATACATAGCAACTGTTAGATTAGTTCAGTAAGCAACAGCTTAAGTGCAAAGTCATGAGAATGTGCTCTACGTGTTAGGTTTATGCCACCTATTTTCCAGGTTTTATTCCATGTGGATGGATTATACCTTTTGTAAAACATTTCCCTAAGCCATTTAGGCTTTAAAACAAAACTGCTTGTCAGCAACTTCCTTTACAGTTTGTTTCCAATACTTTTGAAGTGTAAACTGTGTTTGAAAAAAAGGAAAAACTATTAGAAACTTGTTTGCCTATGTCCACAGCCATACAGTGTTGTCATATATTAAAAGAATTTTGAAGCTCTACCGTCTTCCAAACAACGCTAATCTTGCTCCTTTTCTTTCTCAACAAAAGAAAAAAAATACCGACCCTCCTCACAAGCTAGATAGTACCATTAAAGGGATGGATGAAGTGCAGACTGACCCAGAAACACAGGCACCAGTGACCTTTGGTCAACACGTGGCAAATGTCTTTTTCTTTTGCTCTGCAAGGATAAACGCGCTGCCAGCCCCCTGCAGCTGGCTCTGGCTCCCGGTGAGTGCGGAGCAGCCTGCGAGTCCACGGTGTGCCCAAAGGGAGCTGGCTGCCCCTCTGCAGGAGCGGGTCGGCTCAGAGCCACGCCAAGGACCGAGAGTTTTGGTGTCATAGCTTTGTGCTGAACTTGCACAGGTGGTCACCACCTGTTGATCCACCTGTAAAGAGCCATTTGAGCTGAACAGCCAAAGCTGGCTTCAAGTGGCACCTGTCAGAGCACCTCATTTTACTACACTAGCTAGGGAAATTGTTTCTGATCGCCGTACCTGCTCTGCGACATGTCTTTTATGCTCAGGACAAGACTACGCTACCTGAATTTTGTGAGCTTTTAAAGCACAGGTGCCACTTTGTGCTCTTTCAGCCCACTGGCAAGTTTTACTTATTTTTATTTTCAGGCTGAGAGGAAAGGGTGCTTTCTCATTCTCGCCACCTTTAAAAAGAAATGGATTCCAGCACACAGGAGTACACTGCACACCTGCAAAGTTATTCGCTACCAACCTCAGAGGCATCATACAACTTTTTGGATAAGTTTATTCTATCCCTCACCAGCTAATCCCCACCCACGAGTGTTGCTATAAGCTTGGTACGCACTCTTTATCAGAACACAGACCCTGTTGTAACTGCTAAATATGGAGAATTAATTTATTTACAATAATCTCTAAAGATACCTGTTAGAGTTTCTGTTTTCTACTAGAGAAGAAACAGTCTTCTGGATCAGTAGAACTTACCATGTTGTGACGAAGTATAAGCAGCTTCAGCTAAGGGCGAATGTCTGTTGTCTTCCACTTATTTCCTACCTCACACACAGATTTGGATAGGCATCCCTAAGCAAGTGCCAGCTCAGGGTGTCTGCCTAGCTGCCCTGACATTTAGTTCAGCCTTTGTGACAAATACTTGCAATGAAAAGATAATTTTTTGGTATAACGACACATCTGTGTACATCAGGCAAGGAACACTTGTAGCAGATACAGGGCTGCCTCCTGCTGAATTGAGTAACCACGTGGGTCCAGATCAGTGTTAGATCATTAGCAAACCTGTAATTAAGTGCAGCTTCTGCTGATAAATCAAAGGTACAAAGATCTAAATAGGCATGTAAATTTTACTAATTCCAATGAGAAAATGTTTGCGTTGCACAAGAAAGTTATAAAGTACTAATACTATGCCACCTCTCTGGCCTTTAGTTGAAGTTTTACAAGCAGTGAATTCCCTCAAACAGCCCTGCAGTCAGATCTTTTTTTTTTTTTTTTTTTAAAATCTCAGCTGAGGAAAGTATGTGATACCAGTGCTAAAAGAAGTTTTATAAAATCCAAACAGCTCAAATTGAAGAGAAGGCTGCTAGTGGGATTATTTTTTTGAAAAACAAAAAACCGACCGACCAACCAACCAACCAAAAAAACTGGTTGCATTGCAGAGTTTCAACACGTTTATTCTCTTCGAGACTTCAATTTCAAATCAAATACTTATGTTACATGCCTGTACATGCAGATATTTTAATAGACTTATTCACTTTCTTTTCTCTTGGTCCAATATACGTTTTCCCAAAGTAATGATTAGATGTATTTTTTCCATCATGCTAAAAAGTCATTTAGCCCACAGTACTAGATGTGTGAAGCGACATTAGGGGAATTTTACTGCTGTAATGTCTTTGTGCAGCTCATATCCTCTTGCTCACATTTGAATGAGCCTGCAACTTCAATCATCTGGGAATATCACCTTGAATAAACTACGTATCCTATTTAGACCCTCTCCGGTCTTTGATTATTCCTACATATTTGAGAAAGAGACCAGGTTTTCCATCTACTTTAAACAGAGAGTGAAAGAGTGGCTAGGGGTAGTGGTGTCCACTGCCCTTGTTTTGTTGTCACACTTTGTTCAGGACCATCTAAGATCACTTCCAACTACACTTTGATGCAAATAGAATCCTCATCTGGACGCATGTGAATTGTCAAGTCTAACAGGAATTCTCCGCTAGAAATAGTAAAGGAACTATGTTATTCTTACCAGTTTTATGATCAGAAAACATTCCTCTAAAATTGCAATTATATATATATAAAAATATATATATATACACATATATATATTATACCCTT
>VXAL01019630.1:11142-50425 GCA_013399475.1 Chauna torquata | reverse complement strand
TCATCTACTTGGACTTGTGCAAATCTTTTGATGCTGTTCTGCATGACATCCTTGACTCTAAATTGGAGAGGCATGGATTTGATGGATGGACAACTCAGTGGGGTAAGGAGTTGGCTGGATGGTCACACTCCAAAGAGTTGCAGTCAATGGCTTGATGTCCAAGTGGAGACCAGTGACAAGTGGTGTTCCTCAGGGGTCAGTATTGGGACCAGCGCTGTTTAATGTCTTTGTCAGTGAAATGGACAGTGGGATGGAGCGTACCCTCAGCAAGTTTGCCAATGGCACCAAGCTGTGTCGTGCATTTGACACACTGGAGGGAAGGGATGACATCAAGAGGAACCTAGACAGGCTTGAGAGGTGGGCCTGTGTGAACCTCATGAAGTTCAAGAAGGCCAAGCACAAAGTCCTGCACATGGGTCAGGGCTATCCCAAGCACAAATACAGGCTGAGAGGAGAATGGGTTGAGAACAGCCCTGAGAACAGCCCTGAGGAGAAGAACATGGGGGTGCCAACTGATGAGAAGCTCAGCATGAGACGGCAATGTGTGCCTGCAGCCCAGAAAGCCAACCATATCCTGGGTTGCATCAAAAGAAGCGTGACCAGTGGGTTGAGGGGGGTGATTCTCCCCCCTCTACTCCGCTCTCATGAGACCCCATCTGGAGTACTGCGTTCAGCTCTGGGGCTTCCGACATAAGAAGGATGTGCACCTGTTAGAGTGAGTCCAGAGGAGGGCCAGGAGGATGATCAGAGGGCTGGACACACCTCTCCTATGAATACAGGCTGAGAGAGTTAGGTTGTTCATCCTGGACAAGAGAAGGCTCTGGGGAAACCTTATAGCAGCCTTCCAGTACCTAAAGGGGGCCTACAAGAAAATTGGAGAGGGTCTCTTCATCAGAGAGTGTAGTGATAGGAGAAGAGGTAATCACTTTAAAGTAAAAGAGGGTAGATTTAGATTGGATGTATGTTAGAAATTCTTTACTATGTGGGTGGGGAGGCACTGGAACAGGTTGTCCAGAGAAGTTGTGGATGCCCCATACCTGGAAGTGTTCAAGGCCAGGTAGGCAATCTTTGTGCAACCTGGTCTAATGGAAGGTGTCCCTGTCCATGGTGGGGGGGGGGGGTGGGGGGGCGGTGTTGGAACTACATGATCCTTAAGTCCTTTCCAAACCATTCTATGATTCTATGATTGTATGACTGCTTTCATTCAGCTCCCTGTCTGGACAGCAGACACCAACAGAGCTTTCTTACGCTTTGGGCTTCTATCCTCAGTGATTTCTCTGGGAATTACTGCACTTTGCCTTAGACCTCAAGCACCATGTTTACATTTTAATATTTTTATTACCTTTTTACAGTCATAAAACCAAGGCACTGGAGAATGATATATTCAGCTTAAAGTCACTCAGAATTTGTGGCAGAGCCACAGAATAGTGAATCTTGGTTTCTAAGTCTGGTGTCTGGCCATCAGCTCACTGGTTATCTGGAAATACCAACAATAAAGGACTTAAGAAAATGAGGCTTCTTAACCAAAAATTAGCACTTCTTTGGACTGTCCGTACACAGGAAATGTATTCATATCACTACTTGAAAAACATTTTCCACTGCACTTCTGAAAGAAATAGAATATTTGAGTTCAGTCACTATTTAAGCCCCATATTTTGCATAACAGGTTAATACTAAAGAAAATATGTTAAACTCACGCTTTTTTTTTATTCATCTTTGTCTCTCATCCACATAAATGGAGGCTTCATAATTTCAGAATCTATTTCAGGGGCCAGTAAGTCAAAGAAAGCTGGTAGTCCAGAGGGAAAATGACCCTTAGTTCCAACTAAAATGCACAAACCACACTTATTAAATTAAAAATATTTGGATTTTTCTTTTTCAAAGAAAAGGCTTGACGTTTGGGTTTTGGTCTCCTGTGGGGAAGGTCTAACTTCCATACTCACTATTTATGGGGATTTTCAAGCTCAGTTTACTTACATATTCAATCAGGGAAATTAATTGTTATCCCATTCCTTTCATTACATGATGCAAATGCTATCTCTATAGTACAGAAATACTTCATCAAATTGGATGGCAGAATATAGGGTTTATTCCAGTAGTTTAAACATACATCTAAGGGATAATTCATCTATTTTCAATGAACAAGCATTTTTCTGAGTTTTTATTTATTTATTTATTTATTTATTTATTACTTTTAAAAATTATATGGAAGATAGAAATTTGAGGGGAAGAAAATGAATACTGGGCATAGCTGGTTTATCTGTGATTTGCTAGTTAGTTCAGGCATTCTTGCTACATGTTGATTTCTTTTCTGAAGGGCAAATCTAATTCTTTGTATTACAGCTTAGTGTAGATAAGTTGAGTGGTGGGCCTCTATGTTAGTCATGGTGCAAGGCAACCACTGTTTTGCAGATGCTGGTCTAAAGAGAGTATAGGGGTATGTCTTCCTAGGGGATATGATAAACTATTCTGCTTAGCACAAGCTGTAAACTGCAGTCAGCTTAAAAACAGGTTTGTCTGGTAATTCCTGGAGAAATCATGATCTGGGATGAGGAGGGAAAAAATCAAAAAGAGAATTCAAAGTCAAAATGACTATTTTAGGGCGGCTGGATATCACCTAGGCAGCCCTGAGGCCAGTTCCAGCATGAAAGCGATGGAAATATGTTTTGGAGTTACTACAGTCTGCTGTGACTCCCTGTGGTCTACAAGAGAGGAACGATATCATGACATTGGTCCCAGTGCTTCTACCAGAAGCTGTCATTGGATGGGTACAAGCATGATATATCAGAAGATATTTACCCATGAGAACCAGCAGACAGGGGACATGGGTTAGCATTGAATCACTTAGGTCCTGACCTAAGAACGCAGGTCAAATTTAGCTCTTTTGCACTTACTCTGTGCTCAAGTGATGAGATGAGACTGATGTGGTCTGCTTTGATGAACTGGGGACTTGCCAGAGGTGTGTAATTCACCTTTCTTTACCAGTTATATTTGGAAACTTTATTCTTTCCTTGTCTGATAAATTATACATTCATGGTGTAGTTTACTGATTGAACTGCCTGAGAGGCTTTATCTTCAATAGGTATTGCAATTACTTTAACCATTAAGTATGGATGTGAAGAATGACTACAGAGAGACTTTATTTCAACACCTCTACCATGTTTGCTGACATTTTGAACTTCCTTTGGATTTTAATGGAGTAGAACACAACATCTGTGCTAAACACCAGTTTCATCTGCAGCTGATAGAAAAACCCTCACACGGTACAGATCCAGGCACTGTAGAAAAATAGAGATGCAAAACAAACTCATTATTTGTCCCCTCTCTAATGCTTCAGTAAACACATTAATACAGACTGGAAAGATATAAGCACTCTGCCCTCAAACTGAGATATGTCCTGCAATAGATATCGGTGCCTCTTCTTTGGAGATACTGAAGGATCTCTCTGGGATGAGTTCTGAGACCTAAAGGGTTTTTCTGTAAATAAGTCTACTCAGTGTGATTGAGCATCCGTGACCTTCCATGATTAAAAAAATGTTAAAGAATGTTCCAGATTCTGTCTTTGTCAAGTGGTGAGTAAATAATAGTTCAGACATTCCTTTCTCGCCATTTATGCTCCTGCTCAGATTTATCTCTACCTTTGGTTGAAGGAGAAACGCTGTATCTTATCTGCCCCTAAGAAAGACAATTGACAAGGGGTTTTTATGATACAAATGCAGAAAAATACCATCGATATATTAGGAGGGTAAAAATTCCTGGGCTGTAATAAAATTAAATGGAATCTGTATCACCTCCTGCCCTGTCTCACTATTGACAAATAGGTTGGATCAGCTTAAACGACCACTGGTGTCATCTTTATCTGCTTACTGTTCTTCAAGAAAAATGTCTTGCTGAGATAAATGATTGCTATCTCCTTCAGAAAGGCAAGGAAGAGAAAAAAAAAGAAAAAAAACTTTAAATCTTTTAAACTGCTTTAGACAGTAGAATATCATATAGAAATTTCCTTAATCTCTTTTGAAAGTAGTGAAAATGCACAAATTTGAATGCTTATTCTGTAAGCAAGATAATTGACTATTTAGATTGAAGAACATATTCAGAGAAATCTGTAGCTGTGAGAATGCTGATTCTGAAACAAAAAATGAGTAAAGCAGAGCTGCTCAGCATTGTCAAAACAGCCTTCTTTGTGCTAATGACAAGGTCTAGTGGGAAAGAGTCGATTTTTTTTTTTCCTCATTGTCTGCAGGGAATGAAGCTAAAGTGTGATATTTTTCCTCATTATCACTTCCAACCCCCTCAAGCCAGCATACTCTTTCGCCACCCTGCCCAAGTTTTTGAACATTATACAGTACACAACAAATGAGGTGAAGAAAAAAACTGCAACATCCCTCTAGGCACTCCTATATTAAAGGTGGTCTTAGGAGTTTGGCTGTGTAAAGTAGCCACAGACCTATGGCCTTCCATGGGTTGACCAATGTCATTCATTGTAAAATGCAAGATGAGCTGGTAAATCTAGTACTTGGCTTTTCACCTCTGTTAAACCTTCCCACAACTGGGTTTTGTAGTCTCAAGTCATTCCCTCCTGAAAGATGATGGTTTTCATCTTTAAAACTGCTGTATATGATTTAGCCTTCTCAGCTTTTTAACTTTGTCTTTTTGACTGAAGAAAAACCTGAAATAGAACTTTATTAAAGATTATTACTGCTAAATTCCAAATAAGTCCATATATTTTGCTTTTTCTTATTTTCAAATAACTTTATAACTTTTGCCGTTACCTAATTACCTAGATAAAGCTTTTTTTTTTTTTTTTTTAAGAAAATCTGCAGTAACTCCCTTCAAATTACTATAAAACCTTGAGCAAAGGGATCCAAAAATAGCGAAGGAACTATACACAGGATTCGTAGAACTGCTGCCTCCTTAATACAAATGAAGTAATTACCTGTGTGAATCGCACTTCAGAGTTCATCATATATTACCAAGTCTGGAGTGGAAAAATAGTCACACTAATAAAAAAAAAAAAAAAGAAAAAATCTAAACTGCAGTCTGACAGAGTAATAAAGCCTGAGCAAATACTTGTTATTTTTCTTTCTTTCTGTCTTTTTTCTATAGTACAACATAAAACTTGGTATTTTTCTGGGATGGAGAAAAATAAAAGCATAGTACAGTGTTTTGAGGTTTTAGAACTTAAAGGAAAATCCAAGAATCACATTGCAACCTCCATTTTGTACTGTTGCTTCCATGAAGAATTAGAAGCCTTTTTTTTTTTTTTTTCCTTTTTCTGTGTGCTCTGGGTTTACATCAAACCCTACTTGAGTTAAATTTATTAGTAAGTCTGTGTCAGAAGTTCAGTCCAGCATTGCAGAACCCAGCTATTAAATCACAGTTCATTTTTGTGCTGTCTCTTAAAACGAGGTCAATTCATTACTGCTGGTCTGACTCCTGGCAGGGTATGGCTTTTGCTCAGCTCACCAGACAGCCTTCTTGCTTTCTCTTCTCTTCTTGCTCAGCTGTGGGCTGGGAAGTCCTGCATTTTGAAGCCACTCACTGATGAATAGTCTTAGAGAAACCCCCAAGAATGTAGTGAAATTTTGTCTCAGCGGCTATCCTATTCTTATGGAACAGTAGTCTCTTCATAGAGGTTAATGGTCCATAGGTACACCCTGAGGGACATAGCAGAAATGATGCACAATTTATTTAGGAAAGTTTGTTTTTCTCCTGAGGGAGTCTAGCTCTTTCATGTGCAAGAAGACTGGAATGGAGGCAAAGGAAGTGGAAACTAATACTCTCAAATGATAATTAACAAAAGATATTTTAGAAAGACCTTATAACTAAGGTGGGCATTTAATATAACAACATAAAAACTAACAAACATAACAGCTATAGCTGGACAAGGAAAGAAACATACACATATGTTCTCCTTGAGGTTGACAGCCATGCATCTTGCCCATCCAGCTGGATCAGGAAGAAGGTCCATGACGCCACTCTGAATCCAAGCCTTAAACAGAAACATGTCTTCATCAGAGGAAGTCTATCTAGATGAAAGTGCAACATAAAACTTAACTTAAAGAGAGAAATCAAATTTGAGATGGGTAACAAGAAGCCAAGGGTTAACAGAAGTCTGAAAACATACCTGTAAGCGCTTAAGGGGTAGGAAGGCATTTAAAGAAGTTGTTACAAAATTTTCCAGGGCCTAGAACAGCTAAAGAGCAGAGATTTCATTGAAAGAAAGGTTTCAGGCAAAAGGGCTCTGCAGAGTACCAGAAACAGTGACTACACTTGTCTGAGATACAGTAGACCCAGAAACAGCTGACTGAACAATTTTCTGTAACTCATACAAGCAGTGAAGAGGAACAAGTTGTAAGTGTAAAGCAGCAACACCGCAATGAAAAAGGAACAATTGTTTTCATATTCCTTGGATGCCTGGTTTGAAATTCAGAAGGTCTACCCTCTCCTATGCGTTTCATTTAGAAAATGTCAAAATTCTGTGAAATACAAATTTCAACGTTCTTCTAGTTTATGCTTAAAGAAGATAATGTAACAAAAAAGATGAAGTACTTTTACAAATATATAGAGGGACTCCTCTCAAACATGAGCAAGAAACCAGAAACCGTGACTGTATGAAAACCTTCCAAATGACAATTTATCTTTTATGAGCAGGGATTGACATTTTGATAGTGAAGGAAAGCTGACAGGTAGACAGTAGACCAAAAAAAAAAAGAAAAAAAGAAAAAACTTTAAAAACTTGACAAATGTTCTTATTTAACTGAAGTTTATTTTTGATAGTCTTAATTCAATTTTTATTTTGAATGATATCTGTTGCCTTTTCATTTTGAAAATAACATTTAAACCAGAATTGTGTTGCCAGTATGCACACTGTTTATAGCAAGCCCCTCTCCCTGCAAAAAAAAAAAAAAACCACCACCACCACCAAAAAACACAAAACACACACACACAAAAATGACAGTATAAGGATGGCTTAATATATATTCTTCTGTTCATACTACAAGCACCAAGAATAAAAATGTCATTTCAAATGGATATATTTATCACATTTTGCTAAAGTTAAAGGCCATATAAATATAGAAGAACAATATATTTTTAATATTTGTATACAATGTTATGTCATCTAGAGATTAGGAAGGCTTTTACATGTCTGAATTCAACAGGAGGCAGGCACATTTCAAAGAAATTGTTGAACTATTGATTTGTTCAAAAGAATGTTTGATATTATGAAAATAACCCCCAGATTTCTCATTAATTTTTACCTACTGTAGTTAGTGACCTTTTCCCAAGACAGCACAGACACATCCATGACTTACAAGTTTTAGAGATCTGAATTCCCACTGATCACAACAAACGTGTGCATGGCTACATGTCGTGTGAGACTAGCTCCTGCCTTTGTGTACTCTACAGGAAGAGAAAATTAAAAGACAAAATGTTTATTTATTACTTTGTTTAAAAAGGTGAGCCTACTTGTGTCAGGTTATCTAACAAGATCTAGAAAACATGCAGCATTGGTACCATCAGTCATTCTGCCATTCCACAAAGAGTGGTGTGGCTGTTCCTTCCTCGCTGCAGGAGGGTCCATGATTTGTTACAGATCCATCTTGCAGCTGAGTTAGTGCTGCTTAGATTTGTAGCCACATGTGCAGTCTTGTTAAGAAAAGTGTTGGCACCACTGGCCAGCTGACCAGGAAGAAAAACCTCAGAAACAGGTTTGGTTTAACCTGTTAAGAGGTTAATAGGATGGTTAAAGTATCTGCGTTTCTAGGAACTAAAGTCAATAATCTTGAAGGTAAAAGAGGCCCTCTACCATTAACTCTGAAATGGTAGGAACTACTTGGGACTGACTGTGACATAACACAAAGTTTATGCTATCCCAGTCAGCAGGAACTTGGACACTGAACCCTCTTTTGTGCTTTGACCATCTTCTGAACTGTGTTCTCTGGGAGCACTGTTTAGAAACTACCTTAGATTAAAGGAGAGGGCAATTAAAGCCATCCAGATCTGAACAGCCTTGAAGACATGGTAGACAAACAATAAAGCTAACAATGGTGCTTTATTCTGATTCTAAAATCAATGGACATGAACAAAAATGTCATATCAATAGACATGTTTTGCTACAGCTAGTGCTGAAGCCACAAAAGTTTTTAATAAGTTAAAGCAAAATTGAGCAGGGGAAGGTGACTATGAATCCATATTACATTTCTATGAGAAGTACTGTCTTACAGCAGACGTATTCATATGAGAAATAGATTTTTATAAGGAGAAGGGGGAAAAACGTACAAGAGTTTTTAATTATCTGAGCCCCCAAATACCAATTTAAAATTTTTCAATCCTTGATAAGAAGTCTACAGTAAAAGATTCAGAGAGTGAAGGAGATGCAGAAAAAAACCTTTACCAATATACTGGAAACTTTCTAAGCAAAGGAATACTCTCACCCCCCATGGAAGTTTATAGGATACAGACAAGCCTCTGAAAATTAGATAAAAAAGACATAGAAATTAGATTTGAGATAGATTTGAGATTGATAGAAAGGTTCAATAATCGAAACCAGAGCTGATGAAAAATGAAAACAATGAACTGCAAATGTTCTTGTAAACAATACAACATCTGATGTTCTTGGGGGAAGGGGGAAAAGAGGTGTGAAGCAGCAGATCTCTTTACGTAGAATCATACAACCATCTAGGTTGGAAAAGACCTTCAAGGTCACCAAGTCCAACCATCAGCCTGACCTACTGAGTCCCATCAATAAACCATGTCCCTTAGCACCATGTTCTCACGTCTCTTGAATACCTCTAGAGATAGAGACTACCACTTCCCTGGGCAGCCCATTCCAATGCTTGACCACCCCTTCCATGAAGAAATTCTTCCTAACATCCAATCTAACCCTCTGCTGGCACAACTTGAGAACATTTCTTCCAGTCCTTGCATCCTATCACTTGTCACCTGAGAAAAGAGACCAACATCCTCCTCACTGCAATCTCCTTTCAGGCAGTTTTAGAGAACAATAAGGTCTCTGCTCAGCCTCCTTTTCTTTAGACTAAAAAACCCCGATTCCCTTAGCCATTCCTCATAAGTCTTGCTCTCTAGTCCCTTCACCAGCTTCATTGCTCTGCTCTACACACTCTCAAGCAACTCAATATCCTTCTTCTAATGAGGGGCCCAAAAAAGAACACAAGATTTAAGGTGTGGTCTCACCAGTGCTGCGTACAAGGAGGTAATCACTTCCCTAGTTCTGCTGGCCACACTATTCCTGGTGCAGGCCAGGATGCCATTGGCCTTCCTGGCCACTTGGTCATACTGCTGGCTTATGTTGGGCCACCTATTGACCAGCTCCCCCAGCTCCTTTGCTGTTGGGCAACCTTCCAGCCACTCAGCCCCAAGCCGATACTGCTGCATTGGGTTGTTATGACCCAAGTGCAGCACCCAGAACCTAGGCTTGTAGAATGTCAAGTGATTGGACTTGGCCCATCAATCCAGCCTATCCAGATCCCTCTCCAAAGCCCTCCTACCCTCAAGCAGATCAGCAATCCCACCTAACTTGTGAACTTACTGAGGGTGCCCTTGATCCCCTCATGCAGATCATTGATAAAAATGTCAAACAAAACCGGCCCCAAGACCAAGCCCTGGGGAATGTGAGCAATGTGACATTAGACTGACCTTGCACAGTGATCAGAAGCTTTCCTCATATGATAGCAGTGTGGCAAAGTGTTAATCCAGCTCAGAAGTCCCAAGGAAGATTAAGAATTTTTTCTGGATTAAATTTAATATATATGCATGAAAAAAGATGATGTTGGAATGACTGGTGTTACAGATGAAAGAATGCCCCCTGCTCAGAAAAAGTAGAATGAAAGCTATGTGAAATTCATGCTGACAGTGTTGAACTTGTATAGGGCTGTAAATTGAATATCTGGGAAAATTGCAAACTTGAGTTATACTGTTAAATGGAGAGAAAAGTAGCAAATATTGAGTTAAATATATGACAAATCTTTGGTCAGATACATTCATTGAAAGGAAAGGGGACTAAAATATGTAGGAAGAGTTTGTGAGAGTTAGGTAAGCTTTCAATTAAATTCAAATATGATTAAATGAGCATGTATATTGTATGAGTGTTGCACCTAGAATTCCAGTGCCTTCAAGTAGGTAGATGCAAAGGGAAGACAGGTTTTTGCTTTTTTTTTTCTTTTTCCTTAGAAAAAAAACTACCAATGCATTTTTTTTTTTCATCACTGTTGAAGAAAATGCATGGAAAACTTTATTCGGCTGTAAACGTCACATATCTACATATACGTTTAAAACTGAAATATTTAGCACTATCTGTAAGGGGGAAATGATTGGTGGAATGGTATCTGCCAGCTATTTCTTTTTCCTCTGTCTTCTATCAGTAGGGTTCTGAACAGTGCCATTAGAAAACACTGTATACATTCCATATCTCCTTGAGAGACTTTATTTCTTTATGCAGCTGTTTGTGTTATTTTAGGTTCTTGAGTTGTTTCATAGGATAAAAAAAAAATAAAAACATATTTTTGATTGTATAGAAAATTAAGTTTTTTGTATGTCATAACATGACTTTAGGACAACAAGAGACTCAGAGAATCTTGGAGGTAGTATCGCTCCTCTGGCAAAGCTAAGCAAGTGAAATAAACATCCTATATAAGAAAAAGGATATATCTCTTTAAGTGATAGTAATAAAATAAGATGTGCCTTAAGATTAAACAGGACTGAAGTCATAAAATTTGCCTCAAGGAGAAATACAGGCATGAAGATTACTAGACAAGGTAGAAGTTAAGAAAAAAAATATGCTAATCTACCATAAAATACTGCTGTACATTAAATATCAGAGATTAGGAGTTAGTGATTCTAAATATTGAGATAATAGGCTTCTTTTCAAACATTTTTGGAAATGTTAATACTAATTAGATATATAAGTAAGACTCTCACTTCTCCCAGGTAGATGGAATAGCACAGCCCATAGCAGGGATTTACATGAAGTTATATCCAAGGTATAGTGAAATACAGGACCTTTTTGCACTTAGAAGTGGAGGAAGGAAGGATAGTGCAATATTTGCCTAAGGATATCTCACAGAGACAACAGAGGTGGAATCTGTTGTACAGCAGTGCTGATTTTATGCCACGACAGACAGCAAGGCTCAGACGTTAATTGAATAGATTTTTGAAAGTGTTTAGACATCTGCATTATGTTAATTTTTCATTAGAAGTTGCTGTTATTATCTTGGAGGTAGGAAACTAACAGTTTCTTTAAGACCATCTATAAGAGTCACGCAAAGACTTATATTTTGTAATACTGAAAGATTAGAACTCAGAATTTTAATGAGGCAAATCTGAAGGTATTGAAAGCCACAGACATTTGGGCATCTAATTCCCACTGAAATCAGGGAGGGTTACATATCCAAATACCTTTGAGGATCTGAGCTCAAATTCTTACTTTAATGAAAAGAAGTGAACATCTTAAAGCATTTGAGTTGAACATTTTATAGAGCAACATGTAAAAAATTATTGATTCTCTTTCTCTAGCGTAACATAATCAGAGTAAACATCTCCAGTTAAAGCTTCCTCAGAATAAAAATATTGACCTATGTCATGAACCCAGTTTATGGCTTTATTAATTAAAAAGGTCCTATAAAATTTCCCACTAACTCATAAAGCAGGATGCAGGGATGACAAGTGAGGCATGGACTCCTGACGAAAGTTGCATAGAAAACCTTTATTCTAGGTTTCCCTTCATATTTATAGATGTGATTACCCAGTCCACACGATCACGCATACAACAGATCTTTGTGATTTGCTATCCTACTGTGTCCACGCATTTTACTAACTCTTCTGACAGGCTGCTATATTTATGTTAACTCCTTTGTTTCTGTTTTCCCAAGCACTTCTTGGCATTTCACAAGTCCCTATTTTTCTCTCACACTTCCATGTTCTTCAGTTCAAGGACGTGTCAAACAGGGTAGAGTATCCTTCACCCACAAGTCCAAGTTCCACACTGCATAGAGCTCACTGGATTGTATCACCTCGTCTCACTTCAGCCTCCACCTTCAGCATATGGCTTTTTTTCACAGGTGGGGCCGGCAGAAGTTAACAACAATCAAGGCACCTCATTAACCCCACTCTTCAGCGTTTGGCGTTTTTCACAGGTGGGGCCGGCAGAGGTTAACAGCAATCAAGGCACCTCATTAACCCCACAGCAGGAAAAATAGCAATTAAAGGTATTCTTCTCCACACTAATTTTCATATCTACTGGTGCATATGCTGTGAACTATCACTGTCATAATTTTAAGTAGAGGGTGATTGCACATCCTTTAGTCATTTTGTAATGCATCCTGGAGGATGGGGAAGGTGAACTGATCTCAAATTGTTGTGTAAACATAAAGTAGGTTAAAACACAAGTCGTGCAACAAGTACGTGAAGCTTATTGCTGCTCAACTGGTGTTTTTCTCTGCACAGTTTTTGCTCTGTTATTGAATGTTTGTCTTTAATTAAAAGATTTATTCTTTCTTACATAATTTATTCCACTATTTGCACTGATTTTTGCTGCTTGTCTCAGGGTTATTTTACTGCCTGCTGATTTGCTCACAATTGGCTGTACGGTAAGCACAATTTTTATTATTCCTGTTGGCGTTACTTTTATTTGAAACTGCCATTAATTACCATTTCGGCAAAACACAGCCTCCAAATTTGTAGGACTGTGAGACAAATGTCAAGTGTGTCAGTCTTAAGACTTAGACAACCTGGCTGACATCCCTTTCCAGTAGGTTTTCTGTAGCAGAAGGTGGCTAATCTTTAACAGCAGATGTAGGGGATGTGGGAGTGAAAGTTCCCTAGAACATGCTGGTACAGAAGCTGTAATCAAATCTGACATAGGTATCCATGTTAATTGTGAAGTAACATCACCAACCATTCTGATCCTAGTTGAAATCCTATCTGATAGTGGTACTGGAGTGCTTCTAGTGGCGTGATATTTAAGTTCTAGTATTATCTCTTCTTTTGCAGCCATATTTCTATTTAGATGCAGCACTGATGTTTTTAGCTGAAAATTGAGTAATTTTTTTTTATCTTTTTCTCTCTTCTTTTTTTTTTTTTAATTGCTCTTTCTCTTCTGTCTGTCTGCAAAGCTCTCTGCCTATTCTACATGTGACAAGAGACAAGTACAGCAGGCTTTTAACAGCTTTTAGAAAATTGCCAAACTTCCTATCTATTACTTGCTTTCCATTTCATACAAGCTATTTAAACAGTTGTGGCAATAAGACTTGATTTTTCAATTTGTACACCTCCAGTGACTCCAAAAGTCTTCATTTGATTTATGGAGATCAACTCTTTCAGTTCTGCTAGTACATCTGGTCCAAAATCTTTAAGGTGTTGGTAGTTGTATGTAAAACTACTGTAGTAGTACTGTCCTTGAAAGCATCCAGAGGAGGGCAACAAAGCAGGTAAAAGGGCTGGAAGGCATGTCCTATGAGGAGAGGCTGAGGACAATTGGGTTGTCTAGCTTCGAGAAGAGGATGCTCAGAGGCAACTTTATTGCTCTCTACAACTTCCTGAAGAGGGGAAGTAGAGAGGGAGGTGCCAGTCTCTGCTCCCTGGTAACCGATGACCAGGTGCATAGGAACAGCACAAAGTTGCACCAGGGGAGGTTCAGACTGGCCATTAGGAACAATTTCTTTACAGTGAGGGTGGTCAAACACTGGAACAGGCTTCCTAGCAAGGTGGTTGATGCCCCATACCTGTCAGTGTTCAAGAGGCATTTGGATAATGACCTCATTAATATGTTTTAACTGTTGGTTAGCCCTGAAGATGGATAACCTCTAATCTAGGCAGTTGGACTAGATGATCTGTGAAGACTTCTGACTGAAGTATTCTCCTCTCTTCTCCTCTCTCCTCTCTCCTCTCTCCTCTCTTCTGAAAATAAGCTTTGACATAAAATTCTACTGTTTTTCCTTCTGAATCAGTTGTCACATGTCAATAACTATTAAGATGGTAAAGAGCTGGTTTTGTTCCTTTGAAATGCAACATTTTAGGTTTTATATAACTCTGAGGTTTTGTTTGTTTGTTTGTTTGTTTTCAACATGTTAAATCCTGAGGAAAAGCTGCTGCAGTCTTCATGCAAGACTCTTATTTTCTGAATGAATATGAAAAACAGGATTTGAGATTAATTCCTGGCTGTATTGAATTCTATGGGAGGATTTCCACTGACCTGGGAAAGCTCTGTGTGGATCCTGCTTTCCATTAATGACATCTGGATGGTATACTGGTTAATTATCTTTTCATGACTCAAAGTACACTGATCCTGACCATAAAAGTCTTGAAAGCTGTATTTCTTGTACAGTGCCATTTGGACAATCTTACTGTGTCTCTTTCCACTACAGTACTATACCTTGAAAAGCATACCTTATGGTTAGATATAATGTCCAGNATAAAATACAAAATTTTTCAAAAAAAAAAAAAAAAAAAAAAAAAGATTAATTTTGTTCCAATTCTCATTTTCTCAACAATCTTCGTCTTATGAATGGATGAATATAATTTTACCCTGAGTTCTCTTTGCAGTCTGAAGATTGTCACAAGAATGGATTGGGTGTCATTTTCTCTTCTTGTTACAGTCTTTGTCATGAGTTCTCACAGACCTTTAGTGCTTGATATGTTCTCATCTCATTACATATTCTCATTCCCATAACAAAGATTATAATGAGAGAAGAAAATGTCATAAAATTAATCCATTCTCATAACAGACTGTAATGAGGACAGAAAATGGAACAAAATTAATCCATTCTCATAACAATGTGAAGATTGTAATGAGAACAGAAAATGGCACGAAATTTATCCTTCTTGTGACAATCCTAAAATTGTACCAGGGTAGGAAAGGATACAAGATTAACTGGCCCTCAAGACAAAAGCTCTAGCTAGAACTGAACGTCGTACCAGAGTATGATGTCACAAGATATCACAAGAACACACATTCTTGTGATAAATCTGAAAAGTATAATTCTGTGGTTATGTAGAGATGTCATACGTAAATCACTAATCACTTTAAAATCCTCCAAAACACCATGAGAATTATACCTCTATCACTACAGGGGAGTGAAAAACACATATCAAGCTTGTAACACTTAAGACCTTGAGGACAAAATTCTGGTTCATGGTTGGAAACAAGTCATGTAAGTAACACCATTAAAATTTAATACACTTAAGTATGGTGTGCCTAACTGAAAACTCATTATTTGTATTGAACAAATTGGACCAAATATTTAAAGAGCTATTTTTGACCTTGAGGCTTTTCTTCCACATTACATTAAATGTTAACACTTCTCATTTCTCACCTATATGGGGTTTCATTCACAAAAGGATTCAGGTTCTTAATTCCTGCTTAACACTCACATTAAGCTTGTCAGTCAAAATTTCTTACCCACAAATCCCTCCTCAGCTAGCCCCTACTGAAACTGGGAGGTTTTAGGTAGTATGAGATTCCTATTTCTAAGCTCTTCAGCAGCTTAGGGTGTGATGTGCCCAGGTTTTATTTTTACTATCATCACGATCCTCTCTAGGAAATTTGAAGACTGAATGGTCTTGTCTGCCTCCAATCCTACTGTTCATCCTCCCATGCAGCACTCTGCTTGTGGTGGATCCCATCCCAAGTTGCTGAGCTCTCTCTCCCTTTGTGCAAAGAAACTGGATATGTAATTCAGGTAGGTAGCTGCTGCTCTGGAAGCACGCAAAGTTCAATACTTCAAAATGCATATCTCTTGGGGGCACTTAACTCATGCTCTAGTCATCAAATAGTGATCTTTAAGAAATCAGCATTTGCCAAACACTGCCATTTAGGGAAATAAGCATGCTTCAAACAACATGAAAGAATTTTTTTAGCTTACTTTATACCACATTAAAATTAATGTTCTCTCAGTGTCTTACAATCTATAATTTAGTAATCTGAACTGAAAAAAAAAAAAAAAAAAGGAAAGAAAATGGTGTCAATACTTTTCTTTAAAGTCTGTACTCTCTTAGATGGGGTGCAATCTTTTCACCAAGCTGTTAATACATCTCCTCTTATTCCCTGAGTATTGATCTACACCAGACAGACAGACAAACTTTAATTTTTACCACTACAAACATGCACCATTATGGCTGGGAACTTTTACTCACTGCTGTTCTTATACTGTCTTCTGAAAACTGTAACCACAGAAGCTTTCCTATCACTTGACTCCCAGGAATTTTCATCCTATATAGCTTATATAATTATGTAGTGTTAATGAAGGCTAACTATTTTTATTCAAACTTATACGTCTCACAATATAAACAATACTTTCTTCATTAACCTATGTAAATAAGAAAAGTAATATGGAAAGAGAGCAACAGAAGTTTTAGTAAGTAATTTCTGCTTTGTGTCATCCTTTCCTCCATTTTCTCCATTCAGACTTGCTGCTTTTGTTGTTGTTGTTGTTGTTGTTGGATTGGCTTACATTTGCAAAACCTGATTATGAGCATTCACAGTGCCAGCTGAAATTTGAAAAATAATCCTCTGCTTCTTCCCAAAGGGTTTCACTGAATGAACTGGTCACTCTGCTAACCTTTCTTGCTCCTTCTTGTCCACTCAGGTCAAAACCCTTGTCCAGTAACACAGTGAAAATCCTTCCATACATCTTGTCTTTTCTAATCTTAAAAGTAAGCTTCCTGACATGGACGTGGATTGTTTTATCTGTTTCTGAGGTACCATGTACATGTGCAAAGCTCTCGGCTTATTTTTCAGAAGCTCTCACTTTTTAGGAGGTCTCAACCAGCAATATTTGCTAGCTGCTTTCACTCCCAGGGCTCTAAAAACTGTTAAGTCCCTCAAGGCTTCCATTTGCTGCTAAACCATCATTTCCAGTAAGCTGCATCCTTAGTGCTTAATCAAGAAGTAGAATGAGAATAAAATGGCTGAAACTCAGTCCAGATATATGTTGTTGTAAGGATGTAAGAGGGTATGTTATCTAAAAATGACCAAGGTTTATTGAAGCTCCACTCATTTTCAGTTAGAGTTCACTAATGTCAAGGAAAATTTCTGCTGTAGGGTACTTTTCTACTGAAGAAATCCTGTAAGCCATCTGATGATTAATTTTACATATTTTATACACAGTTTACTAACATTGTAATGACCTCTTTGTGATGTGGATCTTAAAGACTCCTTTTGTGTCTTCAAGATACATTGCTAAGAGGATAATGTAAAGGGAATTAGGTGTTTCATCTAACTAGGAATTCAGTGGACCTGTTGCTAAGCAAAGTTAGTATGAATGTGTTATGTGTAAATATGTATGTTCCATAAATGATATGGGTATTATCTGGGATGTAGTTTACAATTTTGCTTTACAGATCCTTACAAAACATACTGTAGTAACTGGTAACCCTCAAACACCATTTTTTTATTCTCATGTTTTACCATCATTTCTTCATAAACAGTTGGCCTACATGTATCTTACAAGTGGGGTAAGGATGATTTTTGAATTTGGAAGAACTGTAGAACTTTCCCCTCTGTCAGCCAACCAGCACTCATGCAGTGTAAGTCATGTCTAAAATATACATTTGTCTGTAGATGGTTCATGACTTATTTACGAACAGATATGTTTTTATGGGGTGAAGAATTAACTCTCCTCTCTGCAGCAGACAGAAAAATATAAGGAAGGGTAGGTAGACACTGCCATTACCTATGCAACCGCCAGTCAGTGCATAAAAATACCTGTTTTTTTTTTTTCACTTTTGATATTAACAAAGTATTTGACATTTGGTTGCACTCTATTCCATTAAAAAGTGGTATGGGAGTGGTTGGAATGACAATGAAATTAAATATTCTTAGAAATGGTGTGTATATACACAGTTAAAGTAACTAACTTGACATCTTTCCTCAGCAAAATATGTTTTTTTTCTTTTTTTCTTTTTTTTCCTTAATCAGCTTCCCTGGTTTAAAAACTGCAGCTTCACAGTGTGAAGCCTAAGTCTGTGTGCATCACACAGCCAAACTTTTACATGTTAGGTTGCTGTACCATGATGAACAATATAAGTGCACAGAATGTATAAAATACATTTTTAGGTTGTTTTATGCTCAAGTGATCTTTCTTGGCCAGATCACTTGCTGGGTAGCTGAGAATATTTTTCAAGTTTTAAACAAAATTTGGAAGTTTTTATGCTTTCTAAAGAAGAAAATGAACTCAATATGGTTTAAGTATCAGTTGGTTAGCAAAAAAAAAGGAAGTCCTAGGAGCCCAGTCAGTTCCAAAAGTCACAGATTTGTACTGCAGGTCTGTGTGATCTGAAAACACACACAGTGAATAACAGGTTATTCAGAATGCATGTTGACATGTGGAAATGGAATACATCTGAGATAGCTAGAATTTATGTACACAGATAGCTGCACTGAAAAAGCACAGTATTTTTGATATATTTGAGATGCACTGCCTCACAGCCTTGAAGTTGGTACGTCATCCCATTGCAGAACCATGTAGCTTGGCAGGAACTCTTCAGCTCAGCTATTCCCATTGTCCTGCTCAGGGAAGGCAGGTTGCCCAGGATTGTGTCTATTCACGTTTTGACTGTCTCTACAAAAGGAGACTGCACAGCACCTCTAGGCAATCAGTTTCTGTGTTTGACTGCCCTCACAGTAAAGAACTGTTTCCAGATGTTCAGACAGCAGGTCCTGTGTTTCAGTTTCTGCCTATTGCCTCTTGTTTTGTCACTGGGCATCACTGAAAAGATGCTGGCTCCTTCCTCATTCTCTCTCATCAGGTATTTGCACTCATTGGTAAGAAAACCCAGCCTTCTGTTCTTCAGGATGAAGAAGGTAACAGCAATCTCAACTTCTCCTTATATGAAGAATGACGCGACTATTTCCTCTAAAAATCTGTGATAAGCTGCCTCAGAATGGCTTGAATTCTAAGACATATTATTTCAACTGTCAAAGTCTCACAAACATGATGGTTTTCTGTCAACACCATATCTGTATTACCAAAATAGGCAGCGGTTAGCACTAATTGATTATGAAAAGATTTAAGGGACACTTCAGTCTGGCTGCTTTAACATGTTGCATATGCTTCTGATTTGGAAGTGAGGCTGGAAGTCTTTTCTGAGGGTATGAAAATTCTTGTCCAGTTTGTTCTTTACATTTATGCCCGGGGACAGACAATATCCATAGTTTTTTGACTGGCTTTGTGACAGTGTGTTGTGGTTTAACCCGGCAGGCAGCTCAGCACCACACAGCCATTCGCTCACTCTCCCCCCACCCACCAACCCAGTGGGATGGGGGAGAGAATCGTGAAAAAGGAAAAAGCTTGTGGGTTGAGATAAAGACAGTTTGATAGGACAGAAAAGAAGGGGAAAATAATGATAATAATAATGATAATGACAATAGTAAAAGAATATACACAATGCAATGCACGATGCAATTGCTCACCACCCGCTGACTGATGCCCAACCTGTTCCCAAGCAGCCGCCCCCTCTTTTCCCTGGCCAGCCCCCCCAAGTTTTATTGTTCAGCATGACGTCATATGGTATGGAATATCCCTTTGGTCAGTTTGGGTCAGCTGTCCTGGTCCTGTCCCCTCCCAGCTTCTTGTGCACCCCCAGCCTCCTCACTGGCAGGGCAATACGAGGAGCTGGAAAGTCCTTGGCTCTGTACAAACACTGCTCTGCAGCAACTGAAAACATCACCATTATCTTCATCAAAAAATCCCAAACACAGCATTGTGTGAACCTCTACAAAGAGAATTTAACTCTATCCTAGCCAAAACATGACATAGTGCAAAGTCATGCTAAGCCTGAGGGAAATGAGAGAAATTCTTTCTCTGAATGCATAGCTTGTCCTGCAGTGCCAGGAATTGCATTTCCTGAACTACTGTTTAGGACAGAATAACATCCTGACGTGTCCACATTTGTTCTGTGAGGAGGATGACAAACAAGAATGAGGTTCCCTAACATGTTCTTCCTCCTTTTTATTAGGGATGTCATGCAATACTTCACCGTCTAGTGCAAACTTGCTTGCTCCATATTGCAGGTGACCAGGAAAACAAAAAACAAACAAAACAAAAACAAAACAAACAAGCAAACAACAACAACAACAACAATAAAAACGTTCAGGAATACTGCACCTACAGCTGAACTTAAGCTAATCTATCTTTCCTCTCAGCAGAGTGTACAACTCAGGCTCAGTGTTGTGCCAGCTGCTTTCGGATGTCCTCTGGTCAGACCAGGGAATAAAAAGCTGTACTCATGTTGCATAATGCACCACCCATAATGCACCACCAAGATACATCCAGGTGGTTAAGCAGAAGACTTTTGGGAAGGTAAGTTATGTGCCCCAAATACACCAAAAGAAGTGGAGAAGAGACCTTTTCGTAGTCTGGGAAGGGCAACAACACCTCTAATGAGTGTGGGAAAAGGAAAGGGAAAGGTTCTTCCCTGCTCCTCAACCTCAGATCTTCACTAGGATGCAAGTTTGTAGGCAGATACCTGATGCACCATTTTCTGCATCTTTTAATGTTGGAATGAAATCAAGACTTTCTAATTGGTTAAGGAGAGAAAGAGTTCTGCAAAAATTAGTTATATTTTAAGTTAATTCCTATTTACCAGCTGTTATTTATAGCAGACTGTTATTACACAGAAATAACAGTTGCTTGCTCTGCTGTTATTAATCTGCTTTCTGGTCTGATGAGAGTTTCATGCTAAGCAAGAAAAGGAAGTAGAACCCCCCGAGATCCAATCTCTGTGTGAAACACAATGGCCTTTTCCGAAGCTGTGAGTCCAGGTCCCCTGTTAAACAGGTAGCTGTGAGGCTTTAACTTCAGTACGAACTTTCCCAAACCCTGGCAATATTTATATCCAGAATTTTGGTTTACATAAAACTCTAATATTATTTGGTTCAGCCAGTCAAACATACAGCTACTTAAGATGTGTTTTTACGAGTAAATTTGTTTCCTACAGAGCCATGTGCAATGAATTGAATTTTGTACCCTTCTGTTTATATCTGTATGTGTGTTAGTGTTAAATTGAAAATTATAGTTTGGCTAACTGATTCTGTCTACTGACTACTTGTTTATTGCTTTGAATACATGCTTTGGTGTTCTTAATTTATTTCAGAAGATGCAGAGTATGTAACCTATGAAAGATCACATATCTTTTAACCTTGACACCAGAAAAGGGACTAATGCCTGAGGAGGGAGTGTGTGTGGGCGGGTACTACACAACTTCATGCACTGACAGGCCTCCCACAGTTTATTGCACTTTGTTCTCAGTGTTAGGGTGGACACAATAATGCTGTTTTTCAAAGTTATTTATTTAGTGTGGTTAACATGCTGATAGCGAGATACATGGGATTGATCAGTGGACTTTGAAAACCATCTTCTCAGCTTTCTGCAAATCTCCCAGTTTCCAGTGTTTCAATCAGGATTAAGAGTTACATCAAGCATAAATGAAAAGAAGGTAACCTTTCTTCCTCATTAATTTTACCCAGTTATAAGGGATATACCAGTGGTGGAAAACTGTCCTATTAATCCTATGCTGCAAGTCCCTGGGAAAGGCAACTGGATGGTTTCTGGCAGGGTTTTCTGTTAGGCTGGTGTTTTCTGGTCATTTCAGGATTTGGAAAACAGAGATTTTATAGGCTTACTCCTCTCCTGGAAAACTCAACCAAACGAAATCAAACCAAACTCTATGGTCACCTTTCAAAAGGTGAAGGCAGATATGCAAAATGTCAGACACAATTCAAGTTTCTAACTGGTTGACTAAAATGGGAGGGAGGCACACTTTTGCACACATCTGAAAATCCATAAGGTACCCATTTACACACATAAGCACCAGAATGCCCTCAGTGGGTGGCTTCCTCTCTCTGGCGTGCTGCAGAATTGTTCTCTTCCTATTTTTGAATGATGGAAAAATATTGGACTCTTTGGTCTTGTAGACATCTTTCTTCCTTTTGTTTCCAAAGTATTTAGAAGGGTCCTGAATCATTTGGAAAGGTAGAGGTTTGCTTCTTTTCTAGAGACTTACTGTTTCAGAAAACATGAAAATTTGCTTTTGTTTTGAGGATGTTAATTTGGCTGCAGTTCAAGTGTGACTGAGCATCTGTCTCTATTCACCCTATTTTGGATGCAAAATGGACACTTAGAAATGTTTCTCCTTTGGATTAGTTTATGTGCAAGTGAACTAAATAGAAACTAGATTCTCAGATCTTTTCAGACTCATTTGTTGATCATAACAATATTTGATTAAATACTTTTATTTAATGTATTTATATTGATCTGAACATTTTCCATTTTCTTTTTCAGATGAGATTCTGCTTTTACCTAAGATGTCAGCTGCAAAGATATGAACAAAGATGCCATTAAATTGAAATATCAGTTAATTGTTCTTAATTAGTTAATTAAGGACCTTCTCAGTTTTAGTCTAAGTAATGGATAACATAATCTTAAGTTTTTGTAAGATGAAATAGAGGTTATCAGCTTTCTGTGGTTATATTCTGTCATTCGATTTTAGTATTGGCACCGGGATTAGTGGTGGGAGTCAACCTTTAACACCATCTATTAACACAATGCTATCTGAAATATCCACCTACCCACAAATCGTGTGGTTCCTATAGCTAACCTACAGCTAAGATTCCTGCATTTCATGTGACAGTCTGAGGTAACTCTTGGTAAAGATTCGATTTTTAATGGCTGTGCATTTAATTATGTTCTCTTGCAAGTTAAGTTAAAAATAGCACTACCATATGGATTGTTAACCTGAAGGTCATAGCAACCCTCACTTTCTAAATGCCAAGACTGAAGATTTTTTGTTGTTGTTCTGTTGCAACAGTAACTAACAGCATTGAAAAGTCTTTAGAGTCACTGCTGTAAGGTGCCCCAAAACCTGCTTTAAACCATACCAAAGTGTTGTCTTTTTTAGGAGAGGGTAGAACTTCAAAATCTGGCTTAGACCTTCAGCTGTGCTGATGGGCAGCAAATCTGCCTGCAATTCAGCTTTGCAATTCTATTACACATCAGACTGCAGGACACAGTGTCTCAGCTGGAGAGGCTCACTAAGGGAAACACAATATTTGGGACTTCTGACACCCACCTTGTCCTGGAAGTACTTCTTCCTTGCAGTGTTACCATTACAAGAAACTCCTATTTTTACCATTAGGTATGTTTAAGATTATCTGTGCTTGCAGGTATTCACAGCCCTTCTTTACTGTTTTCCATTATTTTGTTCTTAGGCTAATGAAACTTTCAAGAAAAAGACAAATCCTTTATATTATATGGCTGGCACAGAAAGTCAGCCTGGTTATGAAGTAAAGAGCAAACTGGCAAGGATGAGTTAAATAAAGAGTAATATTTAATTCAGATGTTAACTCATGGAACACTTGACAGCATTTACACAGAAGAATATATATACCTGAATGGTGACAACATAAAATTTATATATTCTCAAATACATAGAAGACTGAAAGCTTTAATCCATTTCAGTTAGTATAAACTAGTGACAAAGGGAAATGTTTCTATCTTAATCTATATACACAGAAAGCATTTCCTTCAAAATATTTAAAGCTAGAAAAGAAGCATGCGATTCATTACAGGGCATTATATGCAAGTAGGATTGAGCTCTCTGTGATGACTGACTCAGCATGTTTGTTAAGAGATAAATAATAAAATAGAACTATGGTGTTAAGTGAATGCAAAATGGGAATTTGCATGTATCTCAAATCAGCTTTAAATTAATTATTCCAAAATTTCAATAGATTAATTACAGAATCCTATTAAGAGAGACATATAAATGAAAAGTGCTGTTTGTTATTTTATTCAAAGTAAGTTAAGTCTGCTGGAAAATAAAGTGAAGGAATATACAAAATATAGACCTTCATTAAGCGTTTTAGCTTTGGCCAGATGTTGAAAATCAAGTCTTGATTTGTCCTGTCTTAAATTTTATCAATTTTACCATAAAGCAGCAGACTGCTTGTACTTCCTACAGAATTACGTAATTTACTTTATTCAAATATGCCATGATTTTAATTCAAAATGTCTAGTTTTCTTACCAGTAATATATGGGCAAGATGAGAGAAATGGGGTTACTTTCAAAAAGTATGTATTTCTTTAAACTCCTTTCAGAATGTGTGGTCCAAAATCTATCCCTTTGTCTCCATGGCTCACAAGGTTCCTCTGCCAGTGGCACAACTCTTTACTCACTACACATTGCTCTTTAAGTTCCCAGCCAGGCTTTTTCATAGTGCATCAGATCTCGGAGGGCTGGAGCACCTCTCCTATGAAGAAAGGCTGAGAAAGCTGGGGTTATTTAACCTATAGAAGAGAAGGCTCCACGGAGACCCAACAGCGGCCTTCCAGTACTTAAAGGGAGCCTACAGAAAAGATGGGGAGGGACTCTTTATCAGGGATTGTAGTGATAGGACAAGCGGTGATGGTTTTAAATTAAAAAAGGCTAGGTTTAGATTAGATACAAGGAATAAATTGTTCACTATGAGAGTGCCGAGGCACTGGAACAGGTTGCCTAGAGAAGCTGTGGATGCCTCCTCCTTGGAAGTGTACAAGGTCAGGTTGGATGGGGCTTTGAGCAACCTGATCTAGCGGGTGGCATCCCTGCCCATGGCAGGGGGGTTGGAACTAGGTGGTCTTTAAGGTGCCTTCCAACCCAAACCATTCTATGATTTTATGAAATATCTCTATGTGATGTGGAGATCCAACTTCCAACATGCAGTGAAATATGGAGCTGAGTCATGAATGTGACATGCAAGATGGCAGCAGCAGTGTGGCACCATGGTCAGAAAGCAGGAACTTGGTAATAAGCATGCTGCCCTCAGAATCTGGCAAGGTGCGTGCCCAAATCCTAACCTGCACAGGGCTTTTCTCTAAGTGATGAAAATTTACAATGATTAATGCAGTAAGAATATACATATATATGTCAGCCAAATGACTCGGACCTCTTTTCTCAGCCTGTCCTTATTTATAACTCTTCTCCATGGAAAAGTAAGACCTTTATTTTACTGCTCCTGTAAAGTACGTACCTCTGACCATTTTTATTAGCATGTGCACGTAGAGGATTCCTTGTTTGTTCTCAGACATCATATGCATGAGGGTGACCACAAATAATCAGACGCCTGAACAAATCAGCTGACCTGTATTTGCTGCAACATAGAAGCTACAGTCACTTTTGTACCAAACACAGGCTACCTGAAGCAGCAGTCATAAAACTGTCACACACAAAATAAGTGAATACTGTTGACAGTTTTTCAAAATTCCTAGAGAAGAAAAGCAAAGGTCATGAATCGAAAAGCAGTTTTTTTTTTTTATTTCAGTGTCTGGATGAACTGCAGGGTGAGGAATGAATCTTACTTCATTTGATTCAAATTGTGGAATATAACGTTGCAAAACTCTGAAATAATTGCGGATGTTAAGAATGGTGACAAGAAATTAGTTTTCAAAGTATGGGCATCAGAAAACTTATGTGGTGTGGAATTAAAGAAATACCGTGTAAAGGAAATGATTAGGTTTTAGAACCTCATATATTAAAATCTCTCTGTTGCAGCGTAAAGGATTTGATATTAGGTAAGCCCCATATAGTGTAATTGAATGTGCTCAAAGAAGAGCTGAAAATGTTGATAAAAAGGCTGCAGTGGGAATATAGACTGAATGTGAAAACTTTCTCTAAAATTGAATTGTACCAAAGTATTTCAACTTAAAGAAAAGGAGAAAAAGAAGAAAAATTAAATTCAAAATAGGGATACATATTAAAAATCAAACTAAAGCACTCTTGAAAGAGAGGAATACTTAGCAATCAATAATTACGTGTTGTATTCACTCAAAGATGTGAGAAACTCAATTAATATTTATCTTTTTAAAAAAGATTTAAAATCAAGTTTTCCTTCTTTTTGTATGAAAGAGTTTTCATGTAATTCTACAGGAGAATATTTAATAAATACCCTCTGCATGGATATTACAGAATATATTCGCTGTTAAGCTACTGCAAAAAAATCTCAAAAAAGAAAAAAAAATTCCTGTGGGTGTTTACTGTACTATGGTACACTACGATATTATATTAGGCTATGGGTGCACAGACACAAAGAGCATTTATGAAATCTGTGCAAGACAGTTTGCACAAATATGTGAGCCTAAGAATTGTAATTCTTCCAGGCTACAAATGGGAGTAGGGTCCCAGCAACTCATAGTTCTGCAGAGTGAAGCAGATTGTGGCCTTATGTAAATTAATAAAATAGCTGAAACATTCAGATTTGATTTTCAATCAAATCTGTTTTGTTTTGTTTTGTTTTGTTTTGTTTTGCTTGTTTGTTTTTCAATCTATGTGACAGATAAATGGAGAGGGAAATTGACCTAGTGGATTGATCGGTGGCCAATTGATAATAAAAGTAAGCTATAGTCCTTTAATCAGCTCTCAACACATGTGACAACACATATTATCAGTAAATTTGATATTAATGCCTATTGCCCCCTCTACCACCAGTTATCCATACATGGTTTTAAAAACAGGTGCATGCACAGAAGTAGGTTGATGTATATTACGGAACTGCTTAGTCCTTAGTACTTGGCAGCTGCTGTTCCTGTACTAAGGCTGTCTGTGTGTACACAAGATTACATATTTGCTGCAGTACGTGACATGGTAGCATCAGTATGTAGATACAGCATGTGGCTCTCCGCTGGAAGCAGCTCTGAAGAGGAGCCAGCAGCTTCTCCATCAGCCCTGCCTCACTGTAGCTGTAAAAAGGAGGGCAATACCATCCTCCTATATCCCCTGAGCTGCATTCTTCTCATCACCTTTCTGCTTTGTTCACATATATGTATGTATGTATGCACGGGCAGGCAGCTGCCTGACTTACACCAAGGAACTAGCATTTACGCTACATCTCCTAGATCAGGAGAACATAAAGATACACTTCTAAACCTGCCAACAGCATGGGATTCACTCCAAATTATTCTATGTTTTCATAAAAATAAGATATGTTTTATTAATATACATATATATTTTTCCTGAATGTATATGACATATTTTCTCATCCCTTGTATTGTAGTGCAACTTCCAAAAAACACTTTTTTCTTATGAGGCATGTATTTTATTGTCCTTGGAAGTTCATAGCTCCCCAGGGCATCATTTTACAAGAACACAAAATATCTGAGGCCAAGAAAAACATGAACAGAATTTCTGGAAGAAAAAATTACATCTACAACTTTTGCAAATGGTGGGATTCAAGTGTCTGTGCCTTTCTAAAGGATCATTTGGTTCAATTATATAGTTTATTTGTTGTGTTAGATGTATCTCTGTTGCTCTTGAATCTTAGTTTATGTCCATTTGGGACAAACTGAAGCATCCATTTTCTGTGTTCAATGAACTATATGTTTCACAGCATTAAGTATATCAAATTTACTGATTCTTTCAAAACAGAGTTGCATAAATGTTTTACTTCACACTACCTTAATACATTACAAATTTTTTCAGAACAGACCATCACAAAGTATAAATTCTTAAGACTGTTCTTGCCCCAAGCCCATTTGCTACTGTATTATCACACATTCAGATCTGGTGTAGGTAACTGTGTGTGTGCCCTGATTTCTGGCAAATTTACAAACACTAAGAACAAGGGCAACCTCTGCTCTCATGCAAAGCACAGAGAGATACATTAAAACTAACAAAGCAGAAAGGGGTCTGAAATTGAAGCAGTTTTTAAAATGACAGTTTAATGAAAGCGGTGTGAAAATACTATCAGTCTGATGGAAAACATCTGTCCTCAACTATTCTTGAATGATAGAATGCTGTGAGACACTTAAAGAATTTTTTACCAGTCTATGGTTATATCAACAGTAGGTCAGGCATGACCTGTCTCCTTTAATATCACAGCAGTGACAGTCTGCAACATAAAACCTTTTAGATGATCTGTAGATCCTGGATTGGCCCTTTTGTGCTAAAGGAATCCTTCAAAGGCATTGCATGTCATCATTCATGGATTTATAATTAAGTTGCAACCTGCATTGTTATTTTAAATAAAAGCCTGAAAGTGTAAAATAACTTGTGAAATATGACATATTGTAGTAATGTTGTACAGGAGATAGGAAAATGAGAGCCTTAATAAGTGGCATTACATAAATCTAGTACATTACCTATCATTGTACCTGAATCCATAAATACTAGCTACAAACTGTGATGAAAGTGATTTGTCATTTTATTCTTACAGATTTCTTCAGGTTGCTGATGTTTGTTTAATAGTTTCAGGCAACATTTCTTATCGATCACTTTCCTTTTCTGTGTAGTACTGTATACTCCATGTTGCCTTTTTAGAGCAGTATTACACACCCAACCTCTGTTCTCACTGTAACCCACAAACAACCTTGACTGACAGCAGCAACAAGTTA
Organism: Chauna torquata; assembly: GCA_013399475.1. NCBI lineage: Eukaryota > Metazoa > Chordata > Aves > Anseriformes > Anhimidae > Chauna > Chauna torquata. The sequence goes on along the minus strand of VXAL01019630.1, from coordinate 22,046 downwards.
GTCACTATTTTATATTCGCTTTTTACACTATGATTTCAATGGTGTCTTACTGCCAATGTACATAAAATGATTTGCAATTCTAGCAGAGCTGTTCATGCAGCTGTGGTCAAGGGTATGCCATTTCTTCAAATTTAAAATCCACTGATATAACTCAACAGTGCAAATTTGCTTCAGGCAGGTGGCATAGAGGTTCTCAGATTCCATTTTTTTTCTCCAGAATGTGAAACTAATTGGTCATTTTTTTGTGTTCCAAGAGGGAAGGAAAAAAGTCAAGGAACAAGTTTGGAACAATTTGAAAGTGACTCAAGTAAGTACTGTTAGAAAATGAATCTGTGCAAGTGATTAGTCTCTGATTCATAAAAGAAATACTGGAGGGAAGGTACCAGTAAGGAGAGACACTGGGGACAGTTCCCTGGAAAATTGCTTGAATCTTAATGTTGATTAGGTAATGTCACTTTGCTTATAATTTACCACACTTTACACATTTTTAAATATACTTTTCCGTATTGTCTTCACTGGCATTGGCGGTAATCAGAGCTGGCATCTAAATCTCAGCCCTGCCTCTAGGGCTTTGCTGACAAGTTGTTTTCTCTGTTTTTGTTGTTCTGTTTGTTTTGTTGTTGTTGTTTGTTTGTTCATGTTTATATCCCTTTACTGAACATACATCATCTAAGAACTGCCAGACAGGCAACAGCACCTTTTCTTTTTTTCTTTTCTTTTCTTTTTTTTTTTTTGCCTTTCAGCATTTAAATGGCACAGGAGCTCTACCTTTGCGTGTGGTTGGCCACACCTACTTCACTGCAAAGTATTGAGGATGCGCAAGCTTTTACAGCTACAAGAAGCCTTCCAAGATTTTACTCCTCTGCTTCCACACAAAGGCCCTTGTTCAGCTGAAGCTTATTTTAACATATGTGTGCTGTAGCATGGGAAGAAGTTTGATGTGCCTTAGAAACTGGGAGGGTCTCATATTACTGGTATTAGGAGAGCCATCTTGCACTGTGGTAGCACCTATAGGTTACTTACTACAGCTCCTTTAAACTAGTTGTTACACAAACACAGGAAAAACAAAACAAAACAAAACAGAAAAAACAACCATGCCCCACAGAGACATGAAATGAGAAGTCTGAGAGAAGTACAAGACAATACCTGTAGCATATTTTGACAAAAAAATGCTATATAGTCATCCTTCCTTTAAAAAAATATAAAAGTTGCAACATTCTTGTCATATCTGAAATAGAGAGTATGTCCAGACTTTCAAGCTTATTGCAGTGGGTGCAGATGCCCCGGTGCTGGCAGGGGCCTGTGGGGTTGCTGCGTAAGGTTAGGCTGGGCCCCGCAGCCACCCCAGTGGTGCCTCGGGGAAACGGATTTAAGAAAATGAAGAAAGTACCTGACAGCCAGAGGAGGAGGGGAAAACAGGGCAAGAAAGAGCAGACGGAGCAAGCAAGGCCAGAGAAGATGCTCGATGGTGACAGAGCAGACACCCCTCAAAAAGACTGCAGCCCATTGAGGACCTGTTCAGGATCAGAGGAAAAGAATGAGAAGGAAGAAGCGGCAGGGAGAAACACTGCATCTTGACTGCAGCTTTCCCTCCACCACTTGTTGCCTCACAACAGTGTGTGAGTGTATGTGGAAGGAGTGTATGTCTGTTCCTCTATGGGTACCTGGTCCAGCACCATTTTCCATGCAACAAGGAATACCAAGAAAGGGAGAAAGCCATGAACAGGAACACACAGGGACACAAACTTGACGAGCAAAGGGTAAGGGAGGCAGTGATGGGAACCAAGCCTGGTCAGCCACGCAGATTGGTGAGGGCGCGGCAGAGAGTGAGCAGGTTTATTCCAGCAAGGTTATCTGATCGGGGACCTGGTCTGCTGGAAACTAAGGGGAAAGGGGAAGCCAGAAACCAGACTATACCAAGACACAGGCCTGACAAAAGAATCATGGATACAGTGGCGGAAACAACCCTCCCAGCCACACTGGCTGGTGGGCTACGGAGAAACTCCAGGCGCTGCTTGCAGGAAGACCACCCTGGCTTGGCAGCTGGCACCGCTGTGAGCCAGGGGCCTGGGCTCGAGGGGTGCAGGGATGGGCAGAGCCCTGCACGCCCCTGGGGGACGTGCAGGGGAAGGGGAGCGGGGACGAGCAGAGAGGGGGTGGGCAGAAAGGGCGGAAAGGGGCTGTGTGTGTGTCAGCGGGGCCGTCAGCACGCCCGGCTGGCCGAGCCCCGCAGCTGACCTGTTCCATCTTCTCATTAAATCTTTCCTTGCCATCGGCATGCGTGCTCTCACTGTCCTGCACGCCTGTGCGCGGCAGAGACTCAGCGCCAGCTCCCGGGGACCGGCGTGAGGGGACGGGCGCCAGCAGCTGGAGCCAGACCCGGGCGGGCACCCTGGCCTGTGGCTCCGGAGACTGCGGCCCGCGGGGTCCGGGCGCCAGCTCCTGAGGCGGGGGGAGGTCTGTCAGCTGCAGCCCCGGGGCGGGAGGGGTGTGTGTCCCCAGACCAGCTCTGGGGCCGGGGCAAGCGTGGGGCTCCGCGCTGGCGGCTGGGGCAGGGCTGGGGTCACAGCCCGTGGGCCCCAGAGCGCCTGCCTCTGCCCACCCCAGGCGTGCGTGGGTGGCCCACACGTGTGCCGGCAAACTGCGAGCTGGCCCAGCGGGTGAGCAGGGGCCCGGGCCCGGGCCGGGGCCTCGGCGGGCGGGGGGCCCGTGCCGGCGCTCGGGGGGCTGCGAGCGTGGGTGCCCGTGGGACGAGTGCGTGGGCGCTGGTGCAGTGGGCGGGCGAGAGCCCGGTATGCAGGCAGGGGTGCCGTGCCGTGCCGTGCCGGGCGGGCAGAGGGGCCGTGCCGGGTGGGCGGGGGTGCGTGTGCCGGTGGCCTGGGGGAGTCGCGTGTGGGCCCGCGCCAGGGCCTGCTGGCTCTGCCAGCCCCGGGGCGGGAGGGGACGCGGCTGTGCCCGCGGGTACGGGATCTGGGGGCGGGGGTTGCTGCAGGTGGTGCCTGGGCTGGGGCCAGCTCTGGGACCGGCCCTGTCAGTGTCTTCTGGGTGTGTGCATATTGGGGTGTGTGTGTAAACGCTTGCGCTTTTCTGGTTTTATTTCTTTATGTCTGAATCAATACTTATATATTAATATTAATTGGCAATAAATTTAGTTAAATTCTCCAAGTCAAATCTGTTTTGCCTGTGACAATAACTGGTAAGCGATCTCCGTGTCCTTACTTTGACCACTGAGTCTTGCTCTCCCATTCATCCTGTTCTTTCCCCCAACACCTGTCCTGCAGGGGTAGGGGTAACAGCTATGTGAGTGTTTTGCTGCCATCTGAGGCCAACCCACCACACTTACATTCAAATGTACTTACAGTTTTACATGTCTAGATAAATATATATATAATTTGGATATTGCTGTAAACTCTTAGCAAGTTTAAATGTCACTGTATAGCAGCTATGTTATGAGTCCTGGTCTGCTTGGTCACTTTTGACAACTCAAAAGTTCTGGTTCAAAGAAGCATAGGCTTCTCTTTTGAATACAGTGGTACTCTTTATATTCCCCTAGCCAAACAGAAGTTTGTAAGATCCACTGAGAGTGTTTCTGAAGCCACAAACTGTTGTCAGCTCAGCAGTTCGCTTTCAACCCCTAGAGAAAATATAAAAGTTTACAATTTTGATGTGAATTCAAACTCCAGCATTAAAAATACAGCATGGAATTGTAGGGTCACTGAAATCAGTGGTCAGACTAACTGCAGCACGGCAGCATTTCACCAAGGAATCTTTACAAGATTTTACTGTTTGCTTCATGTGGTATAATGAACAAAACCATTCTGAGATGTCTAAGGAAGATAGGTCTAAGTTTCAGTTCAGATGCAGAAGATTAGTTCAAGAACCAGTGTTAATACTGATGATACTAGAGGGGTGAAACTTTCACCATATTGAAGTGAGACTACTGTTAAAGCAGAAAAAAAGCTTAAATGAACTAGAAGAGTTCCTTAAGTGATTGCTATATGTAAAGCATACAGGGAAACTAACATATAGGGTTGAGGTGAACCATAAGCATAATCATTAACGTGACGAAGGATGAAAACACTTGCAGAGAAACAAACAAATGTTTCTCCAGAGGTAGACATGATGAAACAGGGAAAAAAGTGATTCTACAAGTGGTTTAAACTAGATTTGAGGGTGGTAAAGGATAAAAACAGGCTTGCCAATGATAAGCTGTGGGACGGTGCACCAAAATTTGAGGGACTGTGTGCTAGCATCAAGCATGCTAGCCGGACGAGGGAGATGATTGTCCCACCCTGCTCTGTGCTGGTGCAACCTCACTTTGAGTGCTGTGTGCAGTTCTGGGCACCACAGCATAAGGAGGACATGAAACTATCAGAGAGTGTCCAAAGGAGGGCTACAGAGATGGTGAAGGGTCCAGAGGGGAAGACGCATGAGAAGTGGCTGAGGTCACTTGGTTTGTTCAGCCCAGAGAAGAGGAGGCTGAGGGGAGGCCTCATGGCGGCCTGCAGCTTCCTCACGAGGGGAGGGGAGGGGCAGGCGCTGATCTCTGCTCTCTGGTGACAGCGACAGGACCCGAGGGAACGGCGTAGAGCTGTGACAGGGGAGGGTCAGGCTGGGTGCTAGGAAAAAGTTCTTCACCGAGAGGGTGGTCGGGCACTGGAACAGGCTCCCCAGGGAAGTGGTCACAGCACTGAGCCTGCCGGCGTTCAAGAAGCGTTTGGACAACGCTCTCAGACACAGGGTCTGGTTTTTGGGTGGTCCTGTGTGGAGCCAGGAGTTCGACTTGTGGGTCCCTTCCAGCTCAGGATAGTGTATGATTCTATTTTATAGGTGCATATTATTCTACAGGTGCATATTATGAACATACACACGTACAACTGAAACATCAAAATACAGTAAACTCCTTACTGAACATTGTTTGGAAAGGTTATACTGTAGGTTTTTGTTTTGTTTTGGTTTGGTTTTTTGTTTCCTTTTTTGAATTAACAGTAACCTGTTGATTTGATGGAAGCCCCATAAATAAGCATATTGCACATTTAGTGATCTGCCTTGGTCCTCCCCTGATGCTCATCCAGATGTAATACACAGTCACAGCGTCCTGTCCAGTTCTGACAATAGGCATTGTAATCATCTAGCAATCAAGTCAACTTTAGCCTCATCATAAAGATGTAAGGATATATAAATGCATTTCTTTCTTTCTTTCTTTTTCTTTCTTTCTCTTTTCTTTTCTCTCTTTTTTTCTTTATTTCTTTCTTTCTTTCTTTCTTTCTTTCTTTCTTTCTTTTTGATAGAGTGGATTAGTGTAAAGATATCTGTTTAGACCTAAATTTAACCCTGTTTTGGGAGATGCCAGTGGAGTTTACCCACCAAAGGTTAAAGACTGAGAATATCTTCTGTATGCCTATCTTCCTGTATGTGCCCTGTTTGTCTGTTTGTCTGCATATAGCATGGTTCTGCTTAAAGGTTATACTTGTTGTAATAGCTTACTTCAGAAATCACATTTATAAACTTACATAGTTTGGGGCAGTATGCTGTTTGGAGAAAATGGTGCAGCTTACAGCATGTCAGAGGGCTGTTGCACTGTGAATGCTATCTGCTTATTGCTGGGAGCTCCGGCTGATTAAAACAAGTCTGTTGCACCTTGCAGGTCTAGGGTGAGTCCTAGATCAGTCAATGATATAACGCATAAATAGAAAGATCAGCATGGGTCTTTCATTAAGAAGCTGTCTAAGATGCTAGCTGCTGCCCTAGCTACCTGGCAATGTGCTGACAGCTAGAGCAATTGCCTAGGAACAGGAGGAAAAAGCTGGCTTAGGCAAAGTCCCTGAGCTGCAAGCAGACATCAGAATTTAAAGTTCCTAAAATACGGCAACAAAGTTTGTAAGCAAAGTTCTCAGACTAAAAATAGGGAAGCTGAGTAACTGAGAATAGGTGACTGCCTTTTAAATCATTGCTGAAGTAGATCCATTAGCAGGTTCCTGTACAGTGTTTAGTCCATGCAAAGAAAATTAAGAATAAAAAGGGCAAATAAAGGGAAATAATTCATGTTTAAGGTGGCCAGAAAGATAGCCCACAAACTCTCCTTTACAAAGAACTTGAAAAGAAGCCTGAACCCCACAGAGTGAAAGAAAAAGCAAACTTGGCCATCATTTCAATTGCTAGAGGCACTTTTCTGACGGCTGCATAAAATAACTTTGCAAACCACTGGGTATAAGGATGTGCTATACTTAATCTAACCCTTCGGTTGTTTCAAGTTTTCTAGCCTGCAGGCAGTGGCAAATCTTTCTGTAACAACTTAGGCAGGGTGAAACTGAGATCATTCGTAAGATATAGTGTCTTACAGAGGGAATGGCATATTTGCTGTCATTACAATGATATTTCCTGTCTATTTAAGCATACCTATGGCATCTAGCCAGAATGGGAGATGGACATAGCAATAGAGACTTCTTGCTAAATTGTATGTATAGTCACTCTTCCATAATTTTTTTAAGCACACTAAGCAGCCCTTAGCGGTGTTTGGCTTCTAGGCGTCTCTTAGTAGGCTGACCTCTGTACATGTAAATAAGTTAGTTTGCCTAAAAGTAAGCTGCTCCTCCTATGCAAAGTTCAGCTAGTTCCTTCACCTGATGGTAAATGTCACAAAAAAATCAGTAAATACAAATCCTACATAGACATGATTTCTACTCAGATGCCAGCAGCTATTGCTATACATCATATTTGAGTAGATATGCATAAAAAATCCCAGTTTTGACTGAACATTAAATGTTTTGTTTCCACTCTTTAAAAAATTTACCTTAAAATTAATACTCAGTATTAATCTGTCCAGCAGACATAATTAGTACCTATGAGAAAAGTGAGGAAGAGGAGGAACATAATGTAGGGAAGAGGAAGATGACTCCCTGATTTGTAGGTCCCCACTAATTTTTGACCACTGCATTTGACTGCTGATAGCTAGAGTTTCTGATGTGTCCAGCCAGTGACCGGGTGAAGTGACGCAGGATGTGGGAGAAAAAAGCATGTCTTTCAGGCAAAGCAAGTGCCTTTAACTCTGTAGTGTATTTTCAGGACAAACAATCTCCTCCTTTTTAAAAGCTTTTAAAATTCTGTCAGGAAATCAGCTCTTTCATGAAGAGCACCTGGTTCAAACTAAAGTAAAACACAGCTGCACTTATGACTGGAAATAGATATATTTTTTAAAGCACTTACAAGCACTTTGCTTCTGTGTTGCAGCAAATACAGCCCATTTTCATCAAAACATTGGCAAATTTAGATCATAGTGAAATCTGAGCAGAAACTAGAATGACCAGGTAGCATCAATTTCTAAAAACTTTTTTTTTTTTTTTTTCCCCACTACATCTTGGTCAGAAGGAACATTTGCTCTTTCCTTCATTCAGCAGTGCTGGGATACCTACATTCCTTTCAAAGACGGGGCTAAGACCCCATTTATGCTTAAATAGAAACCATCAATCTGCAGAGCTGATGGTAACCTGGAGACAGTGGATTTTGCTACAGCAGTACTGTAACTGTTGCCTGAGCTGAGTATTTTACAGCTTGGTCTGCTGTGTATAAACAGTTGTCTAAAGTTATCTTTAATTGCAGGTTAGGCAAGTGTGGAAGTGCAGGAGAGGTGAGCTTCCCCATGCCTCTGGCTGCCCAGCACTCTGCTGCATGCTCTGTATGCCACCATTTTGATCCAGGTCACTTCAAAGCCTTGTAAAGACATAGTTCCCTCCATCCTTCCCCACTCTGCACTCAGCTGCAGTTTATAAGGATTAGAAACGCTGCTGAAGTAATTAGTTAAGACCTGCTTCTGCTTCTGTTACAATAACATGGAAAATCCAGCTGACTTTATTGGAAATAGTATCACAGCTGTAATAAAGATACAAGAGAGGGAAAGTGGCATGTTAGGAAACGTAACCCTTTTACCAGCTTAGGTAGAATTATTTCTGATGGGAAAAGCTTAGATGGCTACACTGGTCAAAGATATAAGCTTAGTTTTATTTGCACCTAGATCTGCAGGATGAATCTGTGTGTGTGAACAAAACTGCATGTGTAGTTTGTGGTCTTTATTTAAGTTTGTCTGTAGGAATTCTGTAATCTTAATGATCACATCATATCAAGAGCGGGTATTAAATCAAACGTCTCATCTAGTTTGCAGTTGTAATGATTTGCCCAGAGGGTCTTACTTTATGTGTGGTAATTGCATACCATCCTTTCACAGTGGAAACAATGTGTTTGGGAATGAATACTTGAGATCTCCAGAATGTTTACTGAGAGAACAGAGGTAGTTGTACAATCAATATCTCCTTTAAAACTAAAGGTTGTGCTAGTTAATATTTTATACAGAGAAATAGTTATACTGCATAAGAAACCTGATGAGAAGCACATACGTCTTGTAAATTTAATGAACCAACCCAAACACCTTGTATTGTCTGAAAATAACATGAAGGACTTGGAACTGTATCTGAGCATGTGAAATTGGTGTGTAATATTTTAAGCTGAAAATATAGGACAAAAAAGCACTTTTGGGGCTTCTTTGAGGGTCAACAGCTGCTTGGAAGAGATGTGATCCACCTGGCTGTGGCAAAGCTGTTTTTGCCAACAACCTGGTATGGGACAGTAAGGAACTTGGTAGGGATAGCCTTAAACTAGATAAAAGGGGGCCAGGGGTTGGGAAAAATTCATCAACAAGAGAAGAAGTTGTGAATGGGGTAGGGAAGCCTAGGACTGGAGTGCTGGGAATGGGAGGGACATAACAACTGAACTGAACAGAACTGAAGTGCAATTTCTTTGACAATAGACATCTCTGGGATCAAGGAGGTGTGGTAGGACAGCTCACATGACTAGAGTACTGTGGTGGATGGATACAGGCTCCTTAGGAAGGACAGACCAGGAAGACAAGGAGAGGGAGTTGCCTTTTATGTGGGAAAGCAGATAGATTCTATGGAGCTGTGCTCAGGAGCCAGTCACAACCTTGTGTATGAAGATTAGGAGACAGGAAAACATTGTTGCTGCCATACTGGGTATCTGCTTATAACCTCCTGATCAGGAAGATGTAGATGAGGCCCCTGTCAGACTACTGGAAGAAGCATCACGTTCACGGGCCCTGGCCATTTAGGAGAGACTTTATACACCCTGATTTCTGCTGGAGGGACAATGCAGTAGGGCTCAAGCAATCCTGGAGAATTTTTAGACTGCATTGATGACAACTTACTGTCACAAGTGATTGAGGAGCCAAAAAGGAAAGGTGCTCTGCTGCACCTGTTACGTGTAAACAAGGAAGAAATGGCTGTGAAGGTTGAAGCTGGGGACAGCCTTGGCTGCAGTGACCATGAGATTGTGGAGTTCATGATCCTATGAGGAGGAAGCAGAGCAAAAAGCTGCTTAGTCTTGCATTTCAGAAGAGCAGACTTTGGCCTCTTCAGGGATCTTGTTGGAAGATTCCCATGGGATACATCCCTGGAGAGAAGAGCTGGCTGATTGCCAAGGATCACCTCCAAACTCAGAAGGGTCTAACTCAACAAGTAGGAAATCAAGAAGAGGCATTGGGAGACCTGCATGGATAAGCTCCTGACTGAACTCAGACATAAAAGGGAAGTGTACAAGAGGTGGAAAAAGGGTCAGGTGACCCAGGAGGAGTATGGACTTGTCCATTACTTTCAGAGATGGAGTTAGGAAAGCCAAGGCTGACCTGAAGTTGAATCTGACAAGGGATGTGACTGGCAACAAGAATGGATTTTATAAGTATATAAACAACAAAAGGAGGACTAAGGAACATATCGGCCTGCTGCTGAATGGGGTAACAGAACTGGTGATGAATGACATGCAGAAAGCTGAAGTACTAGGTGCCTTCATTACCTCAGCCTTTACTGGTAAGTTCAGACATCAGGAATCCCAGGCCCCGCAAACCAGAGTGAAAGTCTGGAACAAGATAGAACTTACTTTCAGTGGAGGAGGACCAGGTTAGGGAGCACTTAAAGAAATCTCACATACGTAGGTCCATGGGTCCTTATGGATTGTGCCCACAAGTGCTGAGTGAGCTGTTACATGTCATTGCAAGGCCATTCTTGGTTATCTTTGAAAGCTCATGGCATTTGGGAAAGGTTCCTGAAGATTGGAAGAGAGAAATGTGTCACTCCTATCTTCAAAAAGAGCAGGAATGAACATCTGGGGAACTACATGCCAGCCCCCCTCACTTGAGGTAGATAGTGGAGCAACAAATTCTGGAAACTCTTTCCGAACACATGAAGGAAAAGAAGGTTGTCAGGGAGTAGTCTCCATGGATTTATGAATGGGAAGTCATTTTTGACCAACCTCTTTTCCTTCTATATTGAGTTGAATAGCTTGGTGGGTGAGGTGAGAGCAGTGGATGTTTATGTCAACTTTCTTAAGGCTTTCGGCACCACCTCCCATAACATCCTAAAGGACAAAATGATAAAGTACAGGATAGATAAGTGGGTAGTGAGATGGATTGAAAATTGCCGTAAGCTGGGTCCAGGGGGTTGTGATCAGCATAAATTCACTGCAGGCAAGTCACAAGGAGTCAATACTGGGGCCACTACTGTTTAACACCTTCATTAATGACCTGGATGGTCGGCAAGTTTACAGATGATGCAAAACAGTAAGGAGTGTCTGGTAGACCAGATGGTTGTACAGCCATCTAGGGGGACCTCAGTAAACTGGAGAATTGGGATGACAGGAAACTTCATCAAAGTCAACAAAAGGAAACGCAAAGGCCTGCACCTGGAGGGGAATAAACCCCACCTGGGGAGATTAAACCCCATGCACCAGCACACATCAGGGGCCAGCTGTGGTGGTTTTACCCAGCTAAACAGCTGACGTCCACCACAACCGCTCGCTCACTCCCCCTCCTCAAAGAAACAGGGGGAGAAAATATGATGGAC
>VXAL01019630.1:0-10448 GCA_013399475.1 Chauna torquata | reverse complement strand
CACGTAAACCCAATACACCAGCCCATTGGGCAGCAGATTGCAAAGAAAGCCCCAGGAGTGCTGGTGGGCAACAAGTTGAACATGAGCCAGCAATGTGATCTCATTGCAAAGGTGGCTAGCTAGCAGTTTGAGGAAGGTAGACCTTCCACTCTACCCAGCACTGCACTCAGAGAGGAAGCACAGCACCTCTGGAGTGCTGCATCCAATGCTGGGCTTCCCAGAACAAGGGAGACGGGGACAGTGAGGACCACTGACAAGACAAGAGGCAATGGGCACAAATCAGGAGAACAGGAAATTCCATCTGAATACAAGAAAACAATTTTTTTTAAATTTTTTTTATTTTTTTTACTGTGAGGGTGGTCAAACCTAGAGTAGGTTGTCTAGAGAGATTTTGGAGTCTCCATCTCTGTAGAGATTGAAAAAGTGGCTGGACACGATCCTGGGCAGCCTGCTTTTGCTAACGCTGTGTGAGTAAGGTGGTTGGACTAGATGGTATTTCAAGAGGTCCCTTTCCAATCTAAACATTTCTGTGATTCTGAGATTTTGACCTGTGACAGATTCACAAAAATACAATTGAAATTCCAAACTAATATTGTAAGCTACTTGTTAGCAGATAATATTCCTTATCTGTAGGAAACCTGTTTATACCAGCTAGATAGACAAAAAAGCATGTCTGGGGTTTGACAGGAAATGGGTTTTCTCTGAAGACCAGTAACGTATTTTATATCATTACATCATTTCAGGTTTTCTGATATAACCTTGTAAATACCAGATCTTCCAAAGAACTTATGTATCTTTGTGTTTCTTTTGAGTAAAAATCTCACAGTCCTGCGATAGAGTATTTTCTGGATTACTGAGAGAGAGCAACACTGATTCTGAAAGCAGTTTTATCTTCATTTATACTTTAATCTCAGAGCCTGTGCAGATATGAATGAACATCAGTCTATTCAAATAGATACGGCTGTAATTCTCCACCCCAGCAGTCCCCAGCCAGGCAGGAAACCTTGAGTATCTGTATAATGCCTTTATTATTTGTCTTCAAAACCTTCCTCAAAACATCTTTTGGAGCAATGCCTACAAAGAAGTGCTGTGGTTATACCACGTATGCACAGTCTCTGCTGCCTGTCACAATGATCAGCTCCAGCCTATTTTTTCCCTGAATTCCTCCGTGCGCCTGCACTTACCTTTTGCTTTTTCCCCTCACACTTGCATTGTAGGCTCTTTCAGGAGCCTACATTGTAGGAAAACTGTTCATACTGGTCAGTTCTTTTGTTTTGTATTTCTATTCTTTGTTAGTCTGGGGTATCCTTGCCATTTGATAATCCTGTGCAGAGACAGTACAGTTACTACTGCTAATGCTTTTGCTATTATTACTGTTTTTACCAGCTGAGGATCTGATCTCATGGTTGCATAAACGTAACTGTTATTTTGCCTGGAACTGGCTCTTCCTAAGAACAGATCATCTCTCAGGAATGCAACTTTTAGGACTTGGCACTCTCCTTCACTGCTCAGGAGAATTCAGAACCAAACTACTGCCTCTTTGAATTCATGTTGTCACAACCAGGCTTTTTGTGTAAATCACTGCTTCAGTGCTTCATTTTTCTCTCTCAGGTTTAGTGTTGATGGGAAGTCTTTAACTACTCAATCCTTTCTGCCTTTTTTAATTAATTTAGTACTAATCAATGTAATGTGGTTGTTCAGGAAAGTAAGTGCAATCTAGCCTCATTAGAATTAAATTCCTCAGCACTGAGCTAGGTGTTTCACTGCCACATCATTTCAGTAGACTTATAGTTACTGGAGAGATTACATTAACCTCCTATTGCTTATTTTCTGTTCTTTGCTACCTTCTTTTCCTTACAAGTACTTCCTAGTTATAAAAATTAGTAAATGCTCTGTAGTCTTTAATCAGGCAGTACAAAATATAAGATCAGTCCTTCTGTGGATTTGCAGATCAGATATTTTCTTTCTGTTATGCCATGAAAGTAGGCTACAGCTCTTGAGCATTCCACAGAAAGTCAATTTTGGCCTTTCTGCAGATAAGAGAAAACAGCTGGCTAGAGGACTGAGGAAGTATATTCAAAATAAAATAAAGGCAGGATTTAAATACTTATATGCACAATACATTAGAGAATCGAATCTTTACTGAAAAATTTAAGAGAAACTTCATATTCGGTTCCCATTCTGTTTCCTGTACTTGATTTTTATGGGTCTCTTGAAATGATAGAACTCTAAATTTGCCTTGAGCAGTAACTTCTTATGTTATAAAATACACTGTTGTGTCAGTAGTGACTTCAGACTGCTTTTGTGCTCTCTGAAAGCAAGTCAATGGAGGTGTACTTTAGCACCAGTAAGTTTTGTTTATTACAATCTGTTGATACATTCTGAAAACACATAGCGGGTCAGCTAACCAGAACCCTCTCAGTAAGCAGGCTTTCCTTAGAGGAAACACTCCAGTTTTAATAGTAAGATCAAAANTTTTTTACCATTGGAAAGATTTCGACAGAAAGGAAAGAAAAAATCCCAACATATATTTAAGATACAATAAGAATTGTTTCAAAAATGAGTCCCTTATTTAGAAACCTCAGTGAATTTACATTAATTTAATAATTTGTATGTCCTACTTGTTAAATGTAATAGAGAAACTGCCTGTTTCCACTTTGTTTCATGTCTTTTCTCATTATCACAATGGATACCATTAAATATCCAATCCTATTTTAAGCTAATTTGCATCAGGCTTAATGTGATTTGGAACCTTTAAAAATTATGGATATATTTTGTTTCTCATTAGTTTCTGACAATCAAAATGTGCAAATGAAAAGGACTGCTATTACTGTATCAGTATATTTGGTTGCTTTTTCTCAACACCCTTTTTATCTTAAGGGGAGAAAGGAAAGGAGCTAAACACTTTATCAAATAAATTAAAACCTATTCCATAGTTGCATTTTCGAAGCAAAAGTTATCAAGAAAAAGAGAAATATCCACTCTGGTCAGTCTTTTAAGTCTTCTATTACTCTGAGCGTCCATTCTCTGTTAATTTTTTTTTTTTTCCAGTGTAACCATTGAGTGAGCAGAAGAGGTCCTCTAGGAAGTGAAAACATCCCCCCCCTGCCCCTATTCTTTTTCTTCATCAGATGCCTGCTTAATACTCGTCACTTTTCCTCTGGACAATTAGTGAGCTCTGAAACCAGCTTCCTCTCAGTTATGCCAGAGTAGCTTGCAATAGGATCACTTCAACCTAACTGAAAGCAGAACCATCCCCAAATGTTAAAATGAGTGATTTCTAAGGTGATGTTTGTCCTCAGTGGAAATGATTTCAGATCATACTTTCTTGTGGGTGAAAGATGAAAGTAGTTCCATTTCTACATATCATGTCATTATACTAATATGTACTGCACTGACTCAGTCCTATTCTACTTAACAAAGTGAGACCCTTTGAGGAGTTATTTCTATTAATAACAAGCTTTACTTGATTCAGATAAAATAAGTGATTAAAATGTCTCCAGGAAGACCATAATTTTCTAGAAAAATTCATACAAAGGAGAGGATGACAGAATTATTTTTCCCCTCCTGTATGTGAAGCAACTTGGATACCTAGAGGTATACTTAAACTTTAAAGCCTGATATTACGGAAGGTGTTTTAATTTTGTAAAATGAATCAGAACGTGCAGACAACCTTCTTCAAAATGCTAGCAACCCTGATCAAGGACTAAGTTGTTCTAATCAGGTGATTGTTAAAATAGTGTTTTAGCTGTTTTCTTTAAATCAGTTTCATGACTCAGATCTATGATCTATGAAGTCTGTACCAGCTAGTAAAGTACAATTCATCTTAAATTAAGATGATCCTTTTCTTTGACAAGACAATACAGTGTTCTTTGTCATGCAATGAATTATATAGGTATGCTTGTCAGTATAAATTTTCTGGCAACAGTAATAAAGTATTCTATCATTCATTTTGTTGCTGGAGAAAGTAATCTTTTCTTATTCGTACTGATGTAGCATTTCCATTACTCCTTAAAAAAGACTTGGCAATACTTCAAACTGAGTGTTATTAGAAAACATTCTATTACTGCTGAGTAAATATATTACTTTCTTTACTATTATACCTACCATTCTCCTAAGAAGGCCTTGCTTTGATTGCACCGGTCTGTTCTGTTTCAGGAGCAGCTTACTTCAGGATGTGTCTATCCGCAAAAGTAAGCGGCTTTCTATGGAAGCGTGTCTCATATGCACAATGACATTGCACAGGAACAGCTCACAAAATTTCCCTCACCATCCAGTCCTGGCACTTCTGCACGTGGTCAAAATAGCACTGATTTCTAGTAAGCAGATATTAGTCAACTTACTGAAATTGTCAAACTCCCCTAGTTTTAATTTATATAAATGAATACGACTTGCTCTCATTGTAGTTTCTTCTCAGTTGTAACTAGACAGAAAACCTCCAGACTACTTCAGTGTTCAGTTTTCAAAGTGTTTGGTGGTAGTTAGAAACACATTTAACATTTTTAATTGGGAATATTGTGTGCTGTGTACCCAGGCCCCTTCAGGCCTCAGCTAGGCCCTTGTGGTTTAACCCCACAGGCAGCTAAGCACCACACAGCCATTCACTCACTGTCCCACAATGGGATGGAGGAGAGAACTGGAAAAAAAAGGTAAAACTCGTGGTTGAGATAAAGACAGTTTAATAGAACAGAAAAAGAAGAGAAAATAATAATAATAATAATAACAATAATAATAATAATAATAATAATAATAATAATAAAAAATACCAAACAAGTGATGCACAGTGCAATTATTCACCACCCATATGCCCAGCCAGTCCCCTAGCAGTGGCAGCCCCCCCACCCTGGCCAAGTGCCCCAGTTTTGTGGCTGAGCACGATGTCATACAGTATGGGACTTCCCTTCTGCCAGTTTGGGTCAGCTGTCCTGGCTGTGTCCCCTCCCAGCTCCATGTGCACCTCCAGGTGCAGGCAGGGCAGCATGGGAGGCTTTGTGTAAGCACTGCTCAGCAACAACTGAAACGTCAGTGTGTTACCAACATTATTTTTCTCCTAAATCCAAAACACGGCACCATACCAGCCACTATGAAGAAAATTAACCCTTTCTCAGCTGAAACCAGGACAGCCCTCAAAAGACAGGTCTGCAGTGTCAGCACTGTGCTCTGAGCTGAACTTCATCTACAATTCATCAGGTAAAGAAGTGAAATATCTGAGTCTTTGCTGAAAATGTAATATGCAAAAAACATGCTTCAGAACATACATGACCCACAAATTTAGTGTGGCTGCGTTAAGACTTTATTTGGCTAGTTGTAGCTTAGGAACATGAATTTAACTTGCAGTTCATCTGGAAATATGCAGAATAATATTTCAGATTAGCAGATCTTAGAATCATAGAATCATACAATGGCTTGGGTTGGATGAGACCTTAAACTAGTTCCAACCCCCCTGCAGGGATTCCATCCAGTACATCAGGTTGCCCAGGGCCCCATCCAACCTGGCCTTGAACACCTCCAGGCATGGGGCATCCACAACTTCTCTGGGCAACCTGTTCCAGTGCCTCACCACTGTCTGAGTGAAGAATTTCCTCCTAACACCTAATCTAAATCTCCTCTCTTTTAGTTTTTAAGTGATCCCCCTTGTCCTGTCACTATCAGCCTGTGTAAAGAGTCCCTCTCTGTCTTTTTTATAAGCCCCCTTTAGCTACCGAAAGGCCATGATGAGGTCTCTCCAGAGCCTTCTCTTCTGTAGGCTGAACATCTCCAGCTCTCTCAGGCTTTCTTCATAGGAGAGGTGCTCCAGTCCCCTGATCATCCTCTCGGCCCTCCTCTGGACCTACTCTAACAGGTCCACATCTTTCTTGTGCTGAGAGCCCCAGACCTGGATGCAGTACTCCAGGTGGGGCCTCACAAGGGCAGAGCAGAGGGGGACAATCACCTCCCTCCACCTGCTGGCCACGCCTCTGTTGATGCAGCCCAGGATACACTTGGCCTTCTGGGCTGCAAGCGCACACTGCTGGCTCATGTTGAGCTTCTTGTCCCCCAGAACCCCCAAGTCCTTCCCTGCAGGGCTGCTCTCAGTGAGTTCTTCTCCCAGTCTGTACTCCTGTCTGGGATTGCCCTGACCCAGGTGCAGCACCTTGCACTTGGACTTGTTGAACCTCATTAGGTTCGCATGGGCCCACTTCTCAAGCTTGGCCAGGTCCCTCTGGATGGCATCCCTTCCTTCTGGTGAATCAACTGCACCACTCAGCTTGGTGTCATGATATAAACCTTTGGCTTGTTGTAGTTTTTGGTTGCCAAGTGGATGGCAAAAGAGTGCTGGAGACTCAGGAAAAGGAAGACAATGTGTAGAAAAGAAAATTTAACTCTTCTGTAAAATTCTATATGTAATCAAAGTCTCCTTCCTGTCCAGTGAGACATTTTGTGCTATATTGATCAAAATATTATTTTCATACCACTCCCTATATTGAATCTTTTTCTGGAAAATAGGTAGGAAATAGAAGAGAAATCAGTGAAATTTTAGTCTTATCCTGTTTCCCCCACAAACCAATTTAAAGTGGATAAAGTAATCAATATTAAGTTCTTCTGTTCTCAGTTACTGGAATCTTCTCTGTTTCAGTTTTTAAAATAGAAGCCAAAGGGGCAAGAGTCATGGTCTCAGGGCAGTGTTAAGTCCATGGGAATACATTTAAGTGTTAGAGAACCATCTCTGTTAAGTCTTAGAAACCCAATATCTCAGCCCATGCTGAGACTGTCATTTATTTGCTCCTTTGTATTGCTGTAAGTCCCTAGCATGGCGACGCTATACCCCAGCACCCTGCAGGTGATGATGCAGAACAGATAAAGGCTCATGCATTTCTGTTGGATATTCTTTAACACAGAACCTGTACACACTCTTTCATGTAGGGGGTTTCATCTGCTTGATGAAAAAGTTGAGCTTTGTGTGCCGTGTCTTCTGTTTTTGCGAAGTATTTGCAAAAGCTACAAAACAACTAAGGAAGAACTTCACCCTCCCTGTAGATGCATCTTTGATCCTAGACAGGTCCAGCACTCAAGCCGTGGATGCAGAAGAGCTGCATTTCAATCATTACCATCTCCAGTGTCAACAACCTTCTCTTGTTCTCTCCTGATATCTATCACAGCCCCTATCATTACCATCTCCTAGTAGGTATCCTGTTCCTGTATCTTAATACATGCCTTCCAAATTAATCTTTCTTAACTACAGTGTGCTTCAAAGAACAACTGTTCCTTCAGACTTTCCTCTATATATTGCTTCCAGGACCACAATTCACTCCAGAAGTATCACCTTAGAATAATTTGTTACCTAGAAAATGATAATAACAAGGCATTGAGATCACTATCCATTAGCATCTATTCAGAAATGAATAACAAATCAACAAGCCTTATAATGTAAACAAAGTAGAGAATCCATCTAGGACTTCAAGGAGAGTAGAAAGGTTAGGGGAAAAACGAAATACCAATTTATTATTATTTTTTTCTCTTTTCCCCACACCTCTTGTTATTACCTTTTTTGTAATGTCTGATCGATATTTATGTCACTGTTTAGTTGCTTCACTTATAAACGGAAACTCACAAAGGGGACTGCAAGAAGGACTGCTGCTCAAATAATAACAGTTCTATCCTACAATATCACTGTTATGATTACACACCTCACAGAATTGCAGCTTCTGTAATTATTTTTTTTTTTTGATTACGTATTTTTTGAGGTTTGAAAGGATGTCTTCAGCCTTCAGAAAATACATAGGAATTTGTATCTGCTTCTTTGTTAGGAAAATATCTAACATGTTTGGGACTCATTAAATAATAAAAATAATCACAAAGATGGTGCTGTCTTTGCATGTTTTTGCTAAGCTCTATAAGAAAATAGAGTTCTCCTACTCCAGTATAAGGAAAATTCTCATCAGGTTTATGAGAATGTCAGGTAACTGGTATTCACCACTAAAATAATTTGGCAGAAAATACCTGCCTGAAGATCAAAAAAAACCTAATGAATACTGGAGTCAACACAAAAGCTCTCTCTTTTCCTGTAAAGGGAAAGATTCAAAGTGGTAGCATTATTTGGGAACACCAGTCTGATTTCATAAATCTTAAGTGCAGTTCCTTATGGAATACATTAATTATCACAGACAAGGAGCAATGTTTAGGATATGAAGCACCAGGTATTCTTACAGTGTCACAGCAGTAAATAAATGCCATCAAGAACTCACACTGATATAATCATATAAAACTTGCTACTTCAAGTACTGTGCAAATTACCTGTGTGGCTTATGATTAAGTTTAAAAAGCAAAGATGATGCTTTGGGTTGTGTGTTAAAATCTGCAGAATTTACAGATATAGGAAGCAGCAAGGTGCTAAAAACCAAAGTCGTGTTTCACTGTGGTAGTATTACTGCAATTTGTTTTTCAGAGAAAGTGTTATCTTGCATATCTTAGTAAAGGAATGAAATAGATTAGAACAAATGTATGGAAAAATGAGATGGACAAACATAAGTAAGAGGCTGGATGATTCAGATAAGAAATTTGTGAAATAACAATATAATTGCATATCTGAAAAAATCTGAAAAATAAGAAACAGAGTAGATTAAGATTCCTTCAAATTTACCTGTGTCAACATTTACAAAAGAAAAAAGTCAAAAATCAGTGTCATTCAAACAAGCTAACAACATGGAACAAAAAGTATTCATATCAAAGAGATCATCTGACAACATGTTCTTTCTATAGGTCTTTGCTTTTTTCCTCATTGCAAAGTACAAAGCTAGTTATATAGTAACTAGTTAGTTGTTAGTTAGTAATGAAATCCATTAACATGAGTGAAGAAGGAATGAAGATTTTTTTTACATTCTTGTCCATAATTTTCTTTGCTACATAACTACAACAGTAATATTATATATATTATAAAAATGAATTGGAAAAAAGCATCAAAAATAAACTAAGATATCTTATGAAAAGTGAAGTAAAAGGCCACCTTTATGAAAGCGCTGAACTGACATTTTGTGAGGCAACATACCCGCTGAAATCAGTCCAATATCTTTGTGAGACTGGTTGGCAGCTGGGAAGACAATTTAAAAAATCTGTGGCATTATTAAGTTTGTTTATGAGTTTTTCCTTGTCTTTTTTTTTTTTAAGGCTTAGTAGACTACCCAGTTCAACAGCAGGTACAATGCACAAAGGATGCCCCTCCAAACCTCCTTCCTTTTCTGGAGACTCGAGAATGTGCTTGAAACAGATTTCTAGATGTCTACTATGAAGTGAAACTACAACTAGCCACTGTTCTGACTAATTGTCACAACCCAGCTGTATCCACAGTATTTAGTAATTGGCTAATTCATTTAGTAATTCATGTAATAGTTCTAGGGCAAGGTTGATTTTTTGTGTGTGTGTGTGTGTTTACAATTATTTTTTGTAAAATCCTGAATACCTCAAATAATGTGAGTGTGGAGGTCACATCATCTTACTGTCATTTCTAGAGTTCTTCAGAGTGGAAGGGACCTGGTCATTGATAGTCCCTATTATTGCATCACAGCCCAACAGGGCGATCATTTCATTGCATTTGTTTTCTGCCCTGGGATGTTGCATTCCTGTGCATAGGGGAGTATTGGAAAGAGCTAAGATTCACTGTTAAAGGACCACAGAGAGCTGAGGGAGTTTAATATTGTACAGTTTCATCCACTGCCTGTTGAGAGGATCTGTTGTAGTAAACTAAACTGTACTTCACAGACTTGCAGAATTGTTTAGATTGGAAAGGGACCTCTTGAAATACCATCTAGTCCAACCACCTTACTNTTTTCTTGTATTCAGATGGAATTTCCTGTTCTCTTGATTTGTGCCCATTGCCTCTTGTCTTGTTAGTGGTCCTCACTGTCCCCGTCTCCCTTGTTCTGGGAAGCCCAGCATTGGATGCAGCACTCCAGAGGTGCTGTGCTTCCTCTCTGAGTGCAGTGCTGGGTAGAGTGGAAGGTCCACCTTCCTCAAACTGCTAGCTGGCCACCTTTGCAATGAGATCACATTGCTGGTTCATGTTCAGCTTGTTGCCCACCAGCACTCCTGGGGCTTTCTTTGCAATCTGCTGCCCAATGGGCTGGCCCCTGATTCTCCCCAGGTGAGGTTTATTCCCCTCCAGGTGCAGGCCTTTGCGTTTCCTTTTGTTGACTTTGATGAAGTTTCCTGTCATCCCAATTCTCCAGTTTACTGAGGTCCTCCTAGATGGCTGTACAACCATCTGGTCTACCAGACACTCCTCGCTGTTTGTCTCTGTTTCACAAAATTCTAGCTGAAATGGACCAAAACAATGCCAGAGAATGCGCTGAAAATGAAGCAATTAGCATGATCAGTTTCTTACGTCTTGAATTTGCTTTCCATACATCCCTGCCGTGGATATAGGTGTCAATATCCCTTGATATATGTGTCAACTTGTTGTGGTTTAGCCCCGG
>VXAL01019629.1:864331-875316 GCA_013399475.1 Chauna torquata | reverse complement strand
GACAATTAAAAAAAAAAAGTACTTTTACACAGCACTGTAGTATGAAAATAAGTTTCGCCTATCATCCTCAGGAAGCAGTAGATAACTAATTTGGTTTTCCCAAACAAGGCTTGTTACCTAGGTAGAAAAGTTATGTACACACTTCCCTTATTCAGCAAATCTTTTATCTGATAAGCATTCCTGTAAACTGTAGTTAACCACACTGTCATAGAACACGCTGCACAGGTGTTTTCCCTGCCATAAAATTCAAAGGCCCATTTGCATTTTAGTTGCTTTTTGGTAAGTGGAAAATATAACATAACCCATTTTTAAATGACTAATTCCTGCAAGGAAAGGCTAAGGCTTCATGTTTTACTTAACAGTAAATTTAAGTACTTTTAGATGGGGAGTGGGGGGGAAGGTTACTCTGTTAAGTGTTGCCATGTTTATAGCAAGTCAGATTCAAATGAAAGTTTCAAAAGTAATAAGGAAGAAATGATCAATCTCACTAACCTGAAGAATCTCTCAATAGAGAACTTAGATGAAACATGAAACAATTGTTAGGCAACCTTCCGCTATTTTCTAGCATCCTTCGCAGTGCCTGAGCACATGCCTACTTAAACACAATAGTTCGATAGTATACATGCCCCTCCTCAATTTTAGGATAGAAGTCAGGGATGCCCAGCTACCTTTCATTTGGAGCAACAGGGGACCTGGTACCCTAGGTAACAATACAATGGTCCACAGATAACAGGTTAACAAATTTTAGCAGACTGTTAAACACGAATAACTATTGAAATAGGAAGTATCAAATAAGGAACCAAGATTTTCAGTGTTAGATACTTGTATCAAGAGTGTTGGGAGTTCAGATCTGAAAGAACTCTATTTCCATCTTACTACCTACAAACATTCTACCTTGGCATAGATGCAGCAGAACAACTAAAACTTTGTCTCACGTTAAGAACAGCTTTAACACTGAGGTTTTAGGAAAGCAGAAGACATACACCAACAACAGTCTCCACTTACTTTCTTCATCTATTTTTAGCTCTTCATTGTTTCTGATCTTCTCTGCAATCTCTTTTTCATTAAATCCCTTACTTGCCAAAAATTTGATTTTATATTCATCCCAGGACACATGGCCTGTAAGAGAAAACGGTATCTCAGACATGACATACTTAAATAGTGAACTTTTTGTCTCATTTCTTAAAATGCTCTGTGCTAAAATCTTTTGGTTCAGCACTATAACCATCACACTAAGCTTTATGAATGGCAATATGACAACTATCACTCGATTCACTTTCATGTTTCCTTGCAGCAAATAGGCCTTGTGAAAATAACCTATTTATGTCATGATCCTCATCCCTGACAGAGCCACTTAAGATTTCCTATAAATGCAAGTGAAATAACACAGCAGTCAGAGAACTACAATGCTGACTGGAATACACTACTTCTTTGCTCTTTTGTCTTCCATATGGATCAAAACTGTTGAGATGTGAAGGATTACATGCAGTCCACGGCAACTAGGATTTTATCACAGCACATCAAAAGAGTAGTCAGTCAGTTTGCAGCTAGCAGCTGACGTAAGACATCATCAGGAGACAGAGGAAACATTCATCTTACCATCACCATCAGGGTCCACAGCTCGGAAGTGCATTTTGTTCTCTTCCACAGCTTCCTGGAAATGTTCATCTGTCTTTTCCATGATCCAGCGCTGCATCTCTTTAGCACCTATCTTTTTATCATTATTTATATCCACCCTATGGAGGAATAGTAGACAAGTTTTTGGTTTGGTTTTGGTTTGTTTTTCTGGGGGGGGGATTTGGGGAATATTTGTAGATTCCGAACAAATTATTCAACAATAAACCTAGACTGCTACAGAAAATAGTATATTGATAACCATCTCTGAGAAGTTGTAGATTCTTTGAACTACAGAGTAAAGAAGTGGCAAGTTAGCAAATGACTTCATAATTAAATTTAAGCTAATACTGAAGACTGTACAGACTCTGGGTTTACAACAGAAAAGCATGCATGGTTCAAAGTTCCCTTGTTTTTCACATCTATCATTCTCAAATCAGGAAAATCTAGGTAACTACCTAGCGCAAAAACATTCAGATATACTTCACTTTGCTATAAGTTAACTCATTTTGATATTAGGTTTTTGAGCACATTTTTAAAGCAGAGGAAACTACGAATACATTGCTCATTGCATACTAGCTCATTTCCTAATGGTTCAGAATTGTCGACTGCCAGCTGCTGCATACTTTCACTATGAAAAATTCCTTCCTTAACATTCTCCCAAATCAGTAACTCCCTCTCAATTTATCTTTCCAGGTCCTTTTTACCTTGATTTTCCAAGATTGCTGAAGTTTACTCATAAGCTGCCTCTCTGTGTCTGCCTAGATCACATCGCAATTGTTCCAGCCATTAAAAACAATGAAAATATGAGGTGAATATCCTCAGTGCAAGGACTTTCAAACTAATACTTTGTAGTTACTTATAAGTGGGGAAAAAAGAAAATCAAGTTTCCTCTATTATCCCTTGATCTTTGGCAACACATTACAAGCGATAGATTTTAATTCTTCAAAGAGCAGATTTCAAAGATCTGCACATACATTTGTTCACATTACTTTACAGAGTTATCAGGCTCACTGTGTTTTGTCAAAATATATGCCTGTACACAGTGCTTTTGAGCTACACTTGCATACTTCTGTCTCACTTATTAAATTGTTGGTAAATGTCCAGTCTCCACTGTCCTTCTTCATGTACTACCAATACTGCTTTATCAAGGAAGACAGACTGCCAAACCAGCAATTCCTTAATGCTTATTTCATTAAAAAGAATATAAAAATTACAGATGAACAAACACAAAAACCAATAACCTGTCACTTTAAGGGGTTTTTCAGCATATCAAGTTTTTATTAAAAAAAGAACAATATTTAAAACAGAAAAGATATCAGAAACATTTAATAGGCAAGATTATATTTAAAGCGCACCAAAACCACTCTTGTTCTATTTAAAAAAACAGCTTGACTGACTTTATCTGTTTGAATCACTTTCTTAACACTACTGAATTGTTATCATTGAAACTTAAGTTATTGTGATTTGCATTTAAAGGTCATCTAAATGTTAAAAGCTTAAGACAAATAACAACCCTAGCATCTGATCATCTAAAGCACTTAACTGTATTAAGTGCAATATTAGTGTTTTTAAATACTGTAACCACATCCTTCTACAAATATACACACAGACTCAGTATTAGGAACTTTTCAGTAAATAGTGGCAAGACCAGTAAAATGGTCACATTCCACTTGCGCCACCTTGCACTTAGCAGGTAAATAAATGTGGGTTTTGATACTATCAAAAATGAGAGGGGAAAACAAAGCATTTTTCCCCTCAACATTTTACATTCTAATTTCTTTAGATTAAAGCTACCAAACTTTACACTTCCAAGCTGTACTTTCCATTTAAATTGCATTGTAACTAAGAAGAAAGGTAACAAACATCCCATTTGTTGCTCTAGTTCATGAAAGCACACCTTTGTTTTTCTACCACAGTTCACACGAAGTCTCCTGTGACTCAGATTTTCATGAGCAAACAGGTATCCCCTACGTAAGGTGAGCTGAAATCCAGTCAGTGTCCATAAACAAACACTTCTACATTTGAGTGGAGTATTTACAATTGCATGAAATGTAAGATATGGTGCTGCAGCAAGCTTACATCTAAGGAGATACAAAGAAAACTCTGTCCAAGTTTCCTTCGGTAATTATCTCATTCAGAACAGACCACTGAAAACATTTCCACTAACAATGATGAGCTTAGATTTAATTATATGTTACCAAACAACCTAATATTAGTAATTCATGAAGAACTGATTTTATAACAAGCTGACGGGGAACCACTTTTCTGAGGCAAATAGGCCTGAACTCTCTAAAGATGTTAGTAAATAACGGTATGTTCTTATGCACTCCTTTAAAAAAACTACCAAAGAACAAGAACTGGCAAGAAAGAACTTAAGTTCTTGAACAACTTGAATCCAAGCAAGATCGTCATCCCAGATTACAACTTTGCTCAAACCTCCCTCAGTAATCTGCGTGTAGAAGTCTTGTGACAATTTCTCAAAAGTTCATGATACACCAGCTCCAAAAAAAAAAGAAAAAAAAAAACCTTGACTGTTCCTTTTTCTACACGAAGCATTACCAATAGTTTTCTGCTAGAGAGTGCCATCTCAAATTTGTAGAAACTTAGGTCTGTAATGTACTATTTCCTGACTTGACAGAAAAAGTTTCTATAAAGCACGGACTACTGTTAGCACAAATTTGAATTCAAGAACAAAGACTACAGACAGGAACTTACCTTACTGCTCACCTGTCTCTTTTCAAAGAAAATTACAGATATACTACAGCCCAAATAGTTTATGCAATGTGTGATAGCACATGTGATAGCTACTGTTAATATTAATATATTTCATTAATATGCAGTATTAGATATAACAGATCCTAATAATTCTAAATTCAAGGTTAACACTTCTGTGACTATTCAAACTACATTTTATTATCTATTCATAGCCTGAATGCTAACTTGTTTCTTACTCTAATATAGTGTGAGTATTCTACTTGGTAGGATAATTGCAAAACTTTCCTTAACAAAAGCCCTATAGTAAGGCCTGCATTGAAAATAGATGTCAAGCCTGGAAGAAGAATATATATTTTTTTTTTTATTAACACTTCAGCCCTGTTTCTCAGCCACAAGCCGTTAAAAATCAGACTTCTGTGGCCATCTTTCAAAAGATCTGAAATTCTTATCAATAAACAGATGGCCACTCTGATTTTTAGATCCATGTTTTCAGCTACCTAAATGACAATGTTGCAATGCTGCTTAATGTGCTGTGGGGGCAAGGCAGCAGTGTTCTTACCTGAAGGACTAAAGACAAAAAAATTTCCTTGATCACCAAGTACATATCACTTTAGACTTGGTTTCTATTTCATCCAAGTAAAGAAAAGCAGATCCAGAAAGTCATTTTTACAACCAGAAGTCAAAGCAAAGCACTACTTAAATCGTAGGAGATACACAAAAGTTGTCATATGTATTTTTAAATGTACACATTAGGAAAATATAAATCAGGGTACTCACATTACTTAAAACCTTCCAACGGCATACAACACACTTTTTTTTTTATAACTAAACAATAAAAATCTATAATCTAAACGGAAGATATCAAAACAAGAAAGCTTAAAACTTCCCTTCTCCCCACTTATTATTCTGTTTATTGTCCAACATTGGCTGTCATTATCAGCATCTTCCCACAATGGACAGAAGGCATAACAGTAGAAATGAAAACTCTTGTTAGGCTACGAGACAAACCTGAAACTAAGAAAAGGGTCATGGGAAAGAGGGATATGGATCTTGCCAAAACCATTCCACATATGCAGTCTGAACACAAACAGTCACAGCTGTACGTTCTGAGAGAGCTATGCTTACAGGCATTGTGGGGTTCAGAAAGACTTTTGCTTTAGGAAAGGATAAATCCACTAATTGTAAACAAGGAAAAAAAATCAGAAAATGTCTGTACATGTTAATAGTTAGCAGAAGGTGTATTTAAGCCTCTGACCTGACAAACTACCATCAGGGTAAGGCACTCAGCTAATACAAAGATTTTTGTTTTTAAACCACAAGTAGGGCTGCCTGTAAGTTACTGAAAACATCAGCAAAATGCAAACCCTAGAAGGGTACTCAAATTTCAAACTCACAAAGGTAACTCCATCACCATGAAGACATCCTAACAGAAAGCCACACGTTACATTACTGAACAAAACTGATATGAATTTATCAGTTTGAATTTATCTACTTGAATTAGTACAGAAGAGATGTGAGTCAATTTACAATATAACTTTCCCTTAAAACCAAGGCTCAAACTGAATTCTAATACCCAATGCCATTGATTTAGTGAAATAAGCATCACCATAAATACAATCAACTGCTTTCAACATCCTTCCTCCTCCTTCCCTCCCATCAACACCCACCCACACATGCCACCTACAGCATACTACAAGAGAATTATCTATAGATGCCTAGCTAATTTAAAGCAAGACTTTAGCTCCCCCCACCACTCCATTTTTTTTTTTTCCTTTCCTCCAGTTAGGATATGTATGAGAAAGAAGCATGTCACTTAAGACCTTCTCACAGATTTGCTTTGCCTGAATGTACCTGAACACTTACCCTTGGCAGGGAATGAAGACTAAAAAGATGCACCTAGGATTTCTGCACCATGCCCTAGTTTCACAGGGCAAAGTGGAACTATGGATTAACTTGCAACAAACCACTTGGGTAAACAAGTAAGGCCAGTAAAGAATGACTAAAGAAACTGAAATACAGAATCATGAAATGCCACTTGTTCTTTCAGTCACATGTAAGAGCTAGAAAAACATCATTTTGGAAGCTTTTCTTCCATGTTTCACCTTTATTTTCACTAACCATATTAGACAACAGTTTATGCTTTGAACTGAGTATTTTATATCATACTGGCACGCCACAGAATCTCAGCTTTCATAAAAAACAGTTTAAGTTTTCTTTATGCCTTGGAAGAAAATATTTCCACAGCATCAAGACATCTGTGACTTACTAGCTTTTCCCAGAAGTTCATAGTATTTCTCTCTTCACTCAGCCTTTAAGAGAACGTCTAGAAAACAAGCAAATTCCTCAGAATACATTTATGCATTTCTAATGTCATCATCTAATAGAATGCAGTTTTAAGTATCTGAATGAAGTTGATCTTGAATACAATTGCTTTAAGCTGCCTAAAACAACCTCTTTTGTAACAAACAGGCAGAAATGAACAGAGCTCGCAACTGTGATTGAGATACTACCAACCACCAGCTGAATGCTTCCACTTGTTACGGTTCTGGCTGGGACAGAGTTAAACTCTCTTCATAGAGGCTCACCCAATGCTGTGTTTTGGATTTTTGATGAAGATAATGGTGATGTTTTCTGTTGCTGCAGAGCAGTGTTTACACAGAGCCAAGGACTTTTCAGTTTCTCATACTGCCCTGTGAGCGAGGAGGCTGGGGGTGCACGAGAAGCTGGGAGGGGACAGGACCAGGACAGCTGACCCAGACTGACCAAAGGGATGTCCCATACCGTATGACATCATGCTGAACAATAAAACTGGGGGGGGTGGCCGGGGCAAAGGTGGGGGCTGCTGCTTGGGAACAGGCTGGGCACCGGTCAGCAGGTAGTGAGCAATTGCATTGTGCATCACTTGCTTTGTATATTCTTTTATTATCATCATCATTATTTTCCCTTCCTTTTCTGTCCTATTAAATTGCCTTTATCTCAGCCCATGAGCTTTTACTTTTTTTTTTTTTCCCCTTTTCTTTTCTTCCGATTCTCTCCTCCCACCCCACTGGGTGGGAGGGGGGAAGCAGTGAGCAAACAGCTGTGTGCTGTTTAGCTGTCTGCCGGGTTAAACCACAAGACCACTAAACACATGGCAATAAGAAAAACGAAATCCTCTCACCACGATCTTAATATTTACATTTGTATATATCCTACCAATAAAGTTAGTGGTCTGAATATCAGGCAAAGTAGCAAAGAATTGTGCTTTAAATGGAAAAGGCACTCTGGCTGTCCTATTTGCTTTAGCTGTCTTTACTCAGGAGAACACCAGAAAAAAAGATTCAGTATTATTATAGGTATCCTTTTCCCTGTTAATAAAAAGTTCACAGAAAAAAAGTTTTGTTAAGCCTTCTCACTTCATCTCAAGTATATGCAAATCCCCACATTGCTATTACCATTATCAGCACCAATGTCATCTAAACTGTTCTAATAAAATTAATCCTCAATGGCAAAAATGCAAATAAAGCCAACTGTGCCATCTAGTGTCTGAAAGTATGCATTGATTTTGATTTCCATTACATTTACTGATCTCCAACTACCTACTGAAATTTTATTAGCTGATACAAACCTCTTCTAGCACAAGTGTTTAGATATTAAAGCTTTTTGCTTTTATAAAAGTAAGTATTTTTACACCAAGTAAACAGCTATATGGAGCTTTCAAAGG
The DNA here is from genome assembly GCA_013399475.1 of Chauna torquata. NCBI lineage: Eukaryota > Metazoa > Chordata > Aves > Anseriformes > Anhimidae > Chauna > Chauna torquata. The sequence goes on along the minus strand of VXAL01019629.1, from coordinate 867,281 downwards.
CTACAAACTAAAAATTGAACCTTTCTATTCTCGTGTTTCATTCTCATGGCAACATCTGAATTCTTGTTATATGCAGTTAGACATAATTATTTTTAACCTCATGTATTTCCAGACACTCACATTTTAAACACTTAGCATCCATGAGAAAGCTTTATGAACAGAAAGCAACTATTAGATTGTTTACCACTATCTTACCCCATTGTCTGTCTGTCCCGTTTTTCCCTTCTGGCTTCACTATTGTGTCTTTTCTCCTTTGCAGTTATTTCCAGAAGTCACAAGAGAAACAAAAACAAAATCCGAAGGGAATATAAGCCCAAACAAGAAACTTAGAATGTCAACTGAAACCAAACTTACACCAGAGCAATACAGCATACTATTGTTGGAATAAAATCCTACCGTCCCAATTCATTGCATAGGCATCCTACCACTAAGTAAACCCTTTCTTAGTGATTCTTTAATCTAAGTTACAAATGTGATTGATTATTCACTGAGATGGGAAACTAGGAAAAAGTAACGCTACTTTTCTTACCCTAAGAGGCTACATAGGTATTTTCACAAAGAAACAGTATGTTTTTTTGTAAGTTTTATGAGATTACAGCACCAATCCTGCATACTGATTGTGACTCTCAACACTGACATTCTCGCTTCTAAGAATGCTTTATACAGGCATGTAACTGCCTTAATAAGGCAAGCACACTGCTCACAAAATGACGCTTCCTCCCACCATCACGATTTTTAAAATATTAAATACAAATTTACAAATTTTACTCTGAAGATAAAGGCTGCACTTTTCTTGGCAGTGTACATAGCTTACTTTGAAAAGATGATCATGAGCTTCTTCCTATTTTTTCTGGGTTCTGAATCTTCCTCAAACTCTTCCATCTCTTTTCCCAGAAAAACTTCTTGATGAAATTCTTTGTTAAGATGTCCATCCATCTCCATTTTGACCCCATTCAAGTGATCTGGGGGCACGATCTCATTCTCATCTTTACTGTCGACTGGCTTTTCTTTGAGGGCTGAATTGTTTGCAGGCCTTGCATAAACATCCATTAGAAGAAATATAAACAGAAGGGACAAATACAGAGATCCCAAACTGCAGAGGAAGGCCTGTCTTGACATCATTTTTTTGTTTGTTTTTATTCCAAATATCAGACAATTAAATTACTGCGAATGTATTAAATGACCTAAAAAAAAAAAAACCACACACATGCAAATTAAAACTGTAGAATATTATGTCACTAATTAATTTCTAACTGTAGAATATTATGTCACCCTCCTAAAATTCAGAACATAAACACACACAAGTATTTGCAGTGAAAGAATGAAAATCCCCATTAAATAAAACATACACAACAAGAAATTGATCTTGTCAGTTTTAGGTCTGCACAGCTGTAACATCTATCAGAAGACTTTGAATGGTAATGTCCTTTAAATGGCCTTGCTCTGCTCTGAAAACCGTTTCCAGGTGTTATAGCTGATTTGAGAGCTAAAATTCAGGCACTTACCAAGGGCCCAACTCAGAGCACGAAGCACCCACCTGTACGTGTGGGCTGCTCAACACTAACCCCTAACACTAGGGCTGCACTCCCCAACAAGCCACAGAAACAGGCACAACAGCATAGCACTTTACCAGCGGTCTCAGCACACCGCCTCTTTAGAAAGGCTGAACGGCACAAAGGCAGAAATAACCGAAGGAAATATGATTACAAGTGCCACTGCATGAAGGGTTGCTAGAAACACACAGGAAACAGCCGGCAGGAAAAGCAACACCAGGGGCAGCCGCACCTTTCACGGTCTGCTTGCTGCTAAGTGAAAATCACGTACAAGCTCACAGGCCTCAGGGACAGGGAGCAGAACCACAGCCCGGCACACTAGGCGTTTAGGAGCACAACCCCCCGGGGCGAGAGGCCCGGCACAGCCGTGGGCAGGGAGGACGCGCTCAACCCTGGGCAGGAGTCACACACCGAGCGGCGACGGTTAACCCTCCACAGAAGGAGGGGGCTGCCAGGCCGACTGCGGCGTGCGCGGGGCCCCCTCACGGGACGAGTGGGCCACGGCCTCTCAGAACCGTGACGGGCCGCGGGGAGGCCGCTTGCGGCTTCACCGCTCCCCCCGGCCCGGCCCGCAGCCCCGGTACCTGTGCAGGCCGCGGCGGCTCCTCACGCCCGGCCCGGCCCGGCTCGGCTCCCCTGCGGCCGCAGCACGGCGGAAGGACGTCAGCCGGTGCCGAGGCCCCCGGGCCCACTCCCGCCCCGCAGGTACGGGCAGAGAGGCGACCAGGCCGGACGAGCGCTGCGTCGGAACTGCGTCACACGCCGTGCGTGCGTGAGGGGCGGGGGCGGCCATCTTGGAGCAGGGCAGGAGGCGCCCTGGAGGCCTCCCGGCCGCCATTTCCCCTGGCGGCTAGGCCCCCCCGCACCCGCCGCTGAAGAACCCCAGATGCTAGGGCATTGAACGGATTTACTCGCGTACTTTTCTTTCCCCCAATTAACAATCAAGCAGACCTTCTCCAAGCGTGAACGAACCTTTTTTTTTTTTTTTTTGCTAATTCCCTGTCGGGGCCTTTATCCTGGCTACACGAACACCCCTAGTTTTGCGGTTATCGTTCACCTCTTTTATTTGGGAACCCTGAAAACACTGCCTTTTGTACGTACTGTCCGATGTACCGCGACAACACGCTGCTAGCAATCCTTGTGAAACCGGACCAGCGCCTATGTAGCTAAAGAACACCTTCGCGAGACTGCACGTTCTACCGCAACGCAACCTGGCAGCCCCCTCACGCACCCAGCTTTACGCTGTTTAAACCCGGAGGGACCGCAGGACACAGCCTGCTCGCGCCGTGACCAGCCCAGCGGCCCGCGTGGCACGCCGTGCCCGCAACCAAAATGGCGGCGCCCCGGCCTCGCGTGCCCTGCTGCAAGATGGCTGCCGCAGGGCGCCGCCGTGCGCC
>VXAL01019629.1:760637-864113 GCA_013399475.1 Chauna torquata | reverse complement strand
CCGGGCCTCGAGGCCTGGAAGGGACGGGGGCTCCGGCCGGGGCCTGCTCGCCCCGCCGAGGCCCCGCGGCCATGAAGCTGCTGCGTCTGCTGTGCCGCCACAAGACGGCCCTGGGCCTGGGCGGCCTGTCGCTCTTCGCCGTGGTCCTGCTTTACCTGGCCAAGTGCACCTCCGAGGGCCTGCGGCCTCTGCCAGCCCCCCGGGGGCTCCCTCACAACCAGCCCCTGCCGCTGCGGGGTGCCAGGGGGCCGCACCCGCCCGCCGCCCCGCCACCCTCCCCTCAGGAGACGGCCTTCCTGGCTGTGCTCATCACCAGCGGGCCCAAGTACACCGAGCGCCGCAGCATCATCCGCAGCACGTGGCTCTCAGCAGCCGGGCACCCTCCTCACGATGACATCTGGAGCCGCTTCGTTATTGGCACAGGCGGGCTCGGGGCCGAGGAGCTCCGTAGCCTGGAGCTAGAGCAAAGCCGTCACAGAGATCTTCTTCTTCTACCAGAGCTGCGGGATTCCTATGAGAACCTGACTGCTAAAGTCCTGGCCATGTACGTCTGGCTGGATCTGCACCTTGACTTCCAGTTTGCCCTGAAGGCCGATGATGATACCTTTGTGCGCTTGGATGTACTTGTGGAAGAGTTGAGAGCCAAGGAGCCACGTCGCCTCTACTGGGGCTTCTTTTCTGGCCGTGGTCGAGTGAAATCTGGCGGCAAGTGGAAAGAGAGTGCCTGGGTGCTCTGTGACTACTATCTACCGTATGCCTTGGGTGGTGGTTACGTGCTTTCTGCAGATCTGGTGCGCTATTTGCGTCTTAGCAGAGGCTACCTGAACATGTGGCAAAGTGAAGATGTCTCCCTGGGGGTTTGGCTGGCTCCCATTGATGTGAAGAGAGTGCATGACCCTCGTTTTGACACTGAGTATAAGTCACGAGGTTGCAACAATAAGTACATAGTAACGCATAAGCAAAGCATTGAGGACATGCTGGAAAAGCACCAGACCCTGGCTAAAGAAGGGAAGCTGTGTAAGGAGGAGGTTAAGCTCAGGCTTTCCTACATGTATGACTGGGGAGTGCCGCCTTCACAGTGTTGCCAAAGGAAGGATGGCATCCCATGAAAGCCTAAGGAAGGAAAAGGCAGATTGTTAATGGACTCTGAGCTTGGTTACCGTTACCTGGGGAGAATTCCAGTAACTAGGGCTTAAAAATTACTCAAAAGATTTTGCACAATTCATTGTGTCACAGTCGATGAAACTCTGAAACTCCTGAGAGTTACCGATGTGGCATGATGTAAAGATGTTTATAAAAGATAAAGAAAAAAATGACAAAAACCTGGAAAGGCTCATATTACAGGACTGAAGGCAAATAATAGGTTGCAAAGTATGGATAGTACAGAAAATTTGGGGGAGATAACTTGGATCAAAAGCTGCTGGAAGATTTTTAACAGATTCTAAGATACATTTGCTAAAGATCATGACAGGCCTTCACACTATCTGTAAGATTGTGAAACTAACGTCTGCTATTTATTTCTTGGCGAGAAACAAGTGTCAGTTTGGCAAGGTTTGAAGATTCTAATGGGGCTGCAAATCAGTTGCTATTGCCAGTGGGAACAGGTGGCTGGTTATTGACACAAGCATTGAAGAGAACAATTTTGCATCAGATATTCACATTAGGGGAGGGAGAGTCTGTTCTTTGGAGAGCACTCTGATTTACAAGAATGGAATTATTAGACCTGCGCAACTTGTCTCTAAGTTTTTTGTTGTTTTAAAGACATAATGTACATAAATTATCTGGCAGCTACAGAGTAAGTCTATATTTAAAAAGGCAGATGAGTTATGGTTCTTGGCAGATAGAGTATATTACCTTATTTGGGGGGCACACAGTTACACTACAAAGCTAGCCTTCAGTTGTTAGGCATAGGTATTGTTCTTAGCTTATTGTCCAAACATACTGTGTATGAGGAAACATTCCCCCCCAACAGTAAATAATCCTACTGACTACTACACAGTCAGATGTTCTAGACTTCAGATTTATATTCTTCTAGATTCCTTCAGTAAAATGTAAATTAGCATGATTAGGTTGGTGAAGGGTATTTGGAATTCAGACAAGATTGCCCTAAAATGGGTAGCTCAGATAAGAAAGTAAGCTCCACGTGTAGTTGAGAGACAAGTAGGTTGCCTTGATTATCATTTAAAGGAAGATTGTTTTTTCCCCCTAAATTTTGAGGGCAACTCTGAATACAACCTTTTCTCCAGTTTTGAGAGCTGCATGGCGATCTAGGGAGACTAATTTCCCAACAGTCACATTCCCTCCTCCCTAGCAGTACCTCATAATGGAACAAAGATAATCTTACAGAAGGTCCAAGTTAGTTGTTCAAATGATATCTCGGCAAGTGGGATTACTTCGCTTAGTCCTGTCTACACTACAAATAATTCTAGTGCTGATGGAGTGTGTCAGCATTGGGTACAGTATTGAACAGTAAGTGCAGACAGGACATTCTTGGCTGTAGTGAAATTGTACAAATGATCTCTATCTTACTTACCCTCAAACTTTTAGGTAAGCCAGTAATTCAAACGCTTTTGTGTGGCAGATGCTCTAATACACAGGTATTTTTTTCCAGTACTAGTACAGAGCTACTGGCTTCCAGTAGCCTTTGTCAGTTGCAGATTTTTCAGTATGAGCAGAGTTTTTACTTCTATGTCTGAATGGCATGTTCTCAATGATCAGTTTTACTGTTTTTTGCACACTGCACTTTCACACAATTTCTAGGATTTCCTCCTTTCCCTCAGCTGGAGTCTGTTCTCACCTGCAGGGAAGCACAATTGGCAAATTTAAAAAAAAAAAAAAGTGCCAGTATCTCTAGTTTTGTGTCCTAAATTAGCAAGTTGGCAATTCATACCAAAGGAATCAAGTACATCATTTTGTTATTCTGTTGTTTAGATTAAATTATTGGGGATTAAGAAGAGTCTTCTGCAGAGGATGATAATTCTCTGTTTTGAAAACCAGAATGAATCTTTGACTTCCTTCTTAAACAAATTGAGATACTGAAAATAAGTTAGTTTAGTGTGCGTCCATTCTAATGCCTGTCCATGTATTGACAGATAGGCAGATGTGCTTTTCCTCAAGGTATATCATTCCAAAATAAGAATTTAGTATTTAACAAGACTACAGTAAGTTTAAATTGGTTTTCACATTTTTAAAATATCTACTTGTTATTTGGGGTAAACTAGTATTGTGTGTATATATGTGATTAAATGCTTGTAATGTGACTATTTATAAATATTGAAAATGTGTTATGTATAGGAAAAGTAAGGTAGTTGTGTCATATTTTAAATTTGTTTAAGGAAGTACTTTAATGTCCATGAGAATTGCGTATCAAGCAGTGCTTGAATTTGCTGATGTACAAGTCATTTCTTACAGTACCAGGATCTGAAGTGCAGGTCAGAAGTCCGCTGCATGTCTCTCAAGCTAGTGCGAGTGTGCTGCTCATCCATTTCTGCCAGGCACTGTGTTCACGGGAGCTGTTTACATTCCTGACTGTGACGCCCCCTGTCTGCCCCCCAACAATTTCCTCTCAGGGCAGTACTAATGAAGGAGAAGTGCTGGATCTCCATCCAATGTTTGATCCATGGAAAACATGATGCATACAAATACTTAATAGTTACAAAGTTCTCTTGAGCCGTTTCTGACAAGTATCAGGAAGAGGTACCTGGCATAGTCCTGGCATCTCTTGACAGCAGCACAGCCCTTTGCCTGCCGAGGTGCTCTGCCTGCACACTTGCAAGATGAAGCTGAGAAATGATGGTGACCACTCTTACACACCTGATATCGCCTCTCCTACATACTTGATATCTGTATCTAACACAGCTTCATTATACCCATGTTTTGATCTAGCTGCAGAGCAAATTAACATGGAAGACTTGACAGATTCTCGTCTCTTTGGTGTGTGGCTTTAGTTTTCTTAGTAGACACCCCCTTACTGCAAATTATATCAGTTGGATTTCAATCCCAATTAACTGGAAAATTCTGTAAAAATAAAAAGATGGGATTTTTAGACTTCGCTGGCATTTTAAAAGCAAATAGAATCTTTCAGGATGGCAGACGTCTCAAGTGTTGTCTGGAAATACCCAGGACAACATCAGCTAGTATAGGATTTTATTTTATTTTTTAAATGTTATTGTTGTTTAATAGAAAGAATTTGCATGTAAAAGACCTATTCTTTTTATTTCGAACAACCAGGCAACATCTGTATTGTATGAGATGAAGCACTAAAGTGTTAAAACAGTTTCAGTGCGAAACTAATTTTTAAACCCATTTTTTTCTAAAATAAAATATAAAGTAAATCTTGAATAACACATGAATTGAATATATTTTTTTAGTAGTAATTAAAAGTCATTTTTCATACCTTCTCAGGACCAGGCTCCATATCTCCTGGCATCATCTCAGAAGTCTAGTATACAACTTTTAATTATTTAGGTATTTGGAGATTACCTGACACTTGAAAAGCCATGATGTAATCGTCTCTCTGAAGTCAGTGTGAGGAGTCTAATTTCAGCAGGTCCAGCATTTGAGGGGATGTTTAAGTGCTTCTGAGAAATAAGCATTTGTTGGTCTTTATGGCAGCTATATTAGAATAGAAGGTTTTATTGTTGGCCTTAGTGAAAACAAAGTTATCCAGAAACAATTCTTTTTTTTTTTTTTAAATGGCATTCTTTGTGACAATAAGTTAATGATTTTTTTTTTAATATAAATAGTGTTTCTGCTGGTTTTCAAGTTTCTCTTTAAAAATACTTTGTACTTTTAATATTGTTAGTGTGGGGGGGGAAAGTGATCACATCGGCTTTTCCAGATGTCATTGTTTACACACTAGAAGTCAGGCAACTGTGTAGAGTTTAAGTTTACAATGGTGTCCATATAGGACTACCATTGAGTCAATCTAATCTAAGACTATTGAGCTTTGTTATCGTTCACAGATTTTTTTTTTTAAACTTAAATCAGGCATTTAGCATTCTACCAGAGACAACAGATACAGTAATTAGTTGTTCATGGGATGTCTTCTGTGATCACATTTAAGACTTGATACTGAAATATTTAAAGCTGACAATGGCATAAACTCAGCTAGAAAGTTGATTTTATTCTCCTGTGAATTTTTAAGTTATATACAGCATGACATTCTCCTTTAGTGTGTAAAAAGGAGTAGTTAAATCATTAATTTCAATACTAAACAAATTAAGTTTCTCTAAAAATACTCAAGCTTCCAAGAATTCCTATAGTCAGTTTCAATTTAAAAGAAAAAACAAACTTACAAATACTATTCCCGTAGCAGAACACTTTTGTGAATGTCTAGCCTTGTTCATGTGAAGTCTGCTCAAAAACAGCTTCTACACGTCATGCTTTTGACGAACGTTACATTTTCTGTAGTTGAAATACCTCATTTTGAGCATTTGAATTTGTATGCCATATCTGTTAACAGTAATGCTTTGGGGGGCAGTGATCTCTATTCAGTGTTAGCTTTGTAGATTTTGTTAAAAGCCCAGCAGCATGGGAAGGTGATTAAGGTTTGCATTTCTATTAGTTTCTGTTCAGCTCCAGCACCAGAGTTGAAATATGTTCTCAGCGTTGCTGTATGCTTGACGAACAGCCAACACCTGTACTGCTGTATATTTCAGTTAGAGCACACTGCCTGCAAGATTCCCATCTGTTGCTACATGTAGCTGTGCAAGATACGCTTTCACCCTGGAACTGGACCTGCTTTGTGCTGACGTAACATGCCGGTTATGACTTTCTAATACAGACTATTGAGGTATGCCTGTAAAACTTGGAAATGGGTCAGTCTGTTACTTATAACCTATTTGAAGCTGAAGGATACTACATAATGAGTGTGCCTTTATGAAAGAGAGGAAGTGTGGGGTACTGTGCTGAGTATATTTTAAACAATTGAATGAAATTGCACTTTTTTTTTGCAGCTACATAACTTTGCCATTTGGGGGTAGGCTGTGGCACTGTTTATTTGCTCAGCATTTATATAGGGAATAAACTGCTAGAAACCTGAAGCTATCTGTGATGATGTAAACACTTGGTAATTGTGTAAGTATATTGTATAGGTATTTATGTCTTTCCATATATGCCATTATTGGCCAAAGGATCTGCGTGCTGTGATTTTTAATAAAAAAGGACTTTTGCTGTAGAGGCGGTTGTTTGTTCTGTGTAAGAAAAGATACAAGTGCAGTTATTTCATTTTTATTACACCACTGTCTGAGAGACAGAGGATTGGCTCCTCCTTAAGCAGTTGCACACAAACACTTCATTTATTGTCAGAAGTGACAGCTGGTCAGCATGCCAGAATCCTTTTTCCACCTTCAGTCCCTCGTGACAAGGTGTTGTACAGCACAAGGAAGCTGTGTTCACCTGAAGTAGCTAGTGACCTAGAAGGAATGCTGCTGGGTTCTGCATGCATACTGCGGTCCGCTGAACAGTGCATGTGCCTGTTCATTCTAGTTTTACCTTGGTAATAATACAGGGACGTGACTTAGACTGCAATGCAGTCAGGGAAAGGGTTTCTCCAACTAAAAAGTGTCTTGATCCTAGTCTTAGCTAAGAAGTAGTCCAAGCAGTTACACATCAGTAACCACCACTGCCTATAGTCCTGTTTTGTTTTGTTTTTTTTTAAAAAAAAGACAACTAGCAACATCCTAATAAAGAATTGAAAAATATTTTTCAATATAAGATCTGTTCAAATCATTTCAACACTTCAAGCAGTTGAAGCAGCACTAACTTTGCTGATGGATTAGCTAGTCCATTCTCTGAAATGAGTGTATTCTTCTTTTTCTGCCAAAACCTTGGAAGCACACTTTGGGCTCTAGCCCAGAGAAACACCTGATTTTAGCTAAATAAACCAGTCTAGCTGAACTTGGAAGCAGAGAATGACTCTGAATAAGACCAAGTGCTACTGTGACAGATGTATTTTGATCAGAAGTGTCCTGGTCCTCACTAGTTCTTCACCTCCACGAAAAAACTTGATAGGAAACTGTTCATAATTGAGCACATTTTTACCAAAGAGCTGACAGCAATTTTCCCTTTTAATACAGTAATCTCAGACTGTTATAGTCACATCTGAAAAATGGAAAGCTTTGGCAAGTTTAATAGCTAGCTAGTCATACTGATTAGCTCCCAAATAGAGAGCAAAAGATATACTTTTTACCTAGCCCATAGTAAGCATCTAACTCATCTGATCAGTGACATTTTTATTAAGTATTTATAATTGCTGCATTTGCTGAGGCATAGGCACAGAGAATTAATAATTGATAAAAACACTTCTCCAGTACATTAGTAATTTGAAAACACTGGGGTCTGATGAAGGTTTGTTTTTTAAGCTAGAATTAAGATTACAACACAATGTTTTTGTTATTTCACAGAAATCTAAGACATCTCAGAGTCTATGTCCTTAGACAGTCACAAGACAGTCACATCTAACCTCTAAAATTAGCACATCTTAAGCAGCTTATGATCTCTATTTTTGCAGTACATGGAAGCTTACAAGGAAGCTTTTTCCTGTCGTATGTTGTGTTCTTTCAGCAGAAGGTAGAAGATATGGCATACCTGGAAAGTCATATCTGGGTAGTTTAAGTGAGAAGAAGTGCCTTATGTGTCCAAATTACCCTCATCTTGAAAGAGAGCCCTGGATTTGTAGGCGCTAGGAGCAGTCTTCTTTAGAAGAAGTTAATCAGTTTCATGCACATGGTGTAATTCATAACTCCAGTAAGCTAAATAACAAGATTTGTGTCCTGTAAGATCTTTACAGATATAGTGCTAGGTAAATACATGCCCATTCGTTTTAAGAAGAGAAGTGCAAGTCTGAAATCCCTCCTTTACAGGAGCTGGAACAAGGAAGTATTTCAATGCTCTGAAATTTTTAAGACAAGCCAAGTGACCACGTGGAGCAGATGATTTGGATTCCACATTTGCATCCCGGCCCATAGGCCATAATTAAATTCAGAATTTCATATTCACCTCATTCCAGTAGCAGCAATATTGAGTTTTAATTAGACTTCATAAAGCAGTAGGGTTGCCAAGTAATACATGCGATCTCCTCTTTTACCAAAATAGTAAGTTCAATGGTAAATCAAGTTAAAGAATTCTTGTCCATTACAACTCCTGTACAGTAGGTAAAAAACACTTGAATGGAGTTCTAACCTATCCAGTAGTAACCTTGGGTACATTGTGTAGGCTTAGGGGACAACACATACAAGTCAGCAGATCCCTAATTACTTTTATTTGCATAGCAACTGTGTACTGAAGTGCCTTCAATCATTTTTGCAACAATTTCAAGTAGTTAACAGGACACCACTGGTAGCTTGCAGGAGTTGGCATCATGTGGCATGTTACAATCTGAGGAAGACTTGCTTTCTGGTTATATGCAAGACACTGAAAATGCCAAAGGATTTAACGTAGTTGATGCTTGCATGTGCAACTAGAGAAGCAGCTCAAATTCATCCGTTCTGCTCTAGCCATGGGAGGTATATTGGTCTAGTAGATTCCCTTCTCTGCACGCTGGTAATTATTTTAAACAAGTCAATGGGATAGTACTTTCATTCTGGCTTGCCATAACCTTAGGTTTTCCCCTTTTCTCTGGGCTACAACACTAAAAGTGACCCATCCCACACCTATCTAATCAGATGCAGTGGCATTTCAAAGGCCCTGTCCCCAGCGTTGCCTCTGCTCCCCAGCAGCATCTAAGACAGGAAACTAGAGCCACAGAAATGATGCTGCATTCTCCTCCCAGTTTAATCTGTACGTGGTTTTGAATTTACAATGTGAACTAGGCTTTAATCTACATTTGGACAAAAAGCAATTTATGTATCAGCAAGAAGGGATCACAAAGCTTGACTCTGCACGCTGTTCAGATCATTTGCAATAATTATACCCAGCAAAGTACTGCAGCCCCAAGGTGTCCAAACCTACTCTTAGCTAAAACTAGAAAAAAATTCAGTGGGAAAATCTTATTCTTCTTCTACCTCAGAGGTTTCTCAGTCACAAAAGAAGGAAAACAGAGCGCAGTATTGATGGAGATGTTCCTAATGGAAGTCAAGATCTGGTTGTCCCTGTGGTGCCAGCATGTCCTGGGGAGAAAGGGCTGCACAACACCCTTCATCCCTACTTTGCCACTACACTCAGAAGCAGGGGTAGCACACTTCAGAAATGGGATCGAGACCTCGTGTCATCAATGTTTCTTCTGCTGCTTCCCAGGTAGCAAGGAGACAGCCACATCAGTGCAAGAACAGCGAAATGAGCTTTTGACCCCAGCTCAGGGTCACGGCAAATGTTTATTCTCCTTTTCTGAGATATTTCTCCAGCCCACTTGGTGCCTGGAGACATAGCAAAAGAATAATCTTTCATTATCAGTCTCTATCAATTCCTACAAGTTTCTGAGGAAACCAGGAGCAAGTGGATTGAAACAGATTTTTTTTTTTAAGCCAAATTTGCTGGAATTACCATGAATTTTGTGTTATTTGCTCTACTCAGGACCTAACCACCTTGTCTTTAAAGTATTGTCTCTGGGACACAGCAAAAACCCATTGCTCAGTCTTGTTTGGAACTCAGTCATCCAATTCCAAAGAAAGCTAGTTCAGAAATTATTCCATGGCCAAAAAAATCTAAAGTAAATAAAGACACAACTGTAAAGCCTTAAAGCCAAGATGAGGAGTTACTTTGCTACATTATGTTAGATGTTTTAGTTCCAACACAAACGATCAAGTTGCTGTTGAAGTGAACATAAGGAAGAGAAGGCTGACAAATAATGCAAGTCAAGGGAACTAACTCAAAACAGACTGCCCAGGTCATCAACCAAACAAGGTATACATCAGGATTTCTGCCAGTAACCAAGAAAGTTGCCTAAAACCAGAATTTATGGATTACAGAAAAAATATAGAGATAATCAGCGTCCAAGGGCGCACAGGGTTTCATTTTTACAAGGAAAACAAGCCTGCTCAGGGGTGAAGTGACTTGTCCAAGACCACACAGGAAGCCTGCAACAGATTAGAAACTAGAAACTGGTCATTGGTGTCGTCAGTCTCATGGTTTGCCCGGAAAGCTGTTGCCTTCTTCTTACTGAGGAGAAAGTTGACCAAATCTTACAACAAACTAGTCATAAGTTCTTCCTTTCAAAAGAAAACATGCCAGAACCCTACAAATCCATCAGATTTTCATCCTCTTCATGACAACAGAACTAAGCCATCTAACCATCGCTTGTTTTTATAGTCAGCTTTGTTTCCACCCCTAAGTTCCCCAAGTCATGGATATCTAGGCACTCTTAGCAGATTACCAATGAGTTACAATGGTGGCTGTCAGTCTCTACACCTAAAAAATTAGCCCTTCAGGTGGCTTTTCTTCAAATGCTGGGGCTGTTCACCCCAAAGCAGCTCCTTACACAGTAGGAGAGAAGCAAACAAGATAGGGCCAAGTTGGTCACACCAGCTGAAGGTCTGCAGTTAATGCCCAACACTAAGTATTCAAAACAAGATTTCAGAGCAGCGTGAAAGGTTCTCATAGCACAGCACTCCAGGATAGATAAATATGTTATGTCTCCTCAGAAACCAAACCCACCTCTTTCACAAAACTTCATATGTTGCTAGAGGAATGCTGCTTGAAGACCATCAGCCTGAGAGCCGTAACATGCCTCTCCTTACCTTTTTTCCAGGAGGTCTTGCAAACCAAAGCAGTTTACCCAATGTTTCTTCTAGATGATGTCTATTATCACCACCCAAACAACCCCTCCAACAACAACAAACCACAGGGCTATTCTTGCTGTTTTAAAAAGGCTGGTTGGTCCTCACATTATTACTGACCTCAGGGAGCCAGCTCGGAAGCAACAAATGAGATACAGCTGAGAACAAGACCCAACTATTTTAAAGGGACATCCCCAGGTGGATATTGTCCATCTGTTTCTCCTGACACAATTAAATGTGTATTCTGATTATTTTTAAATGCATTTTTGTCAAACCTAAAATCTTTCACAAATATATAACGCGCTCACTTCTTTTTGCATCTTTGCCACAAAAAATTAAAATAGGACTTTTCCATTTTTCATAATTCAAAATTTTCAAATGTGTTATTGGGTCAGAACGTTGAAGAAACACGATCTATTTGGAATTCCTAAGTTCTGTTGTTTACTTGCCCTAAACCAATTCGGTCACTAGATGTCACCATGTGCCTTTCAAAGCACAAAATGGGATGGGTTCCTCGGTTAAAAACAAACAAACACAACAAAACAAAACAGAAATTAAGCAGGAGCCTAAGCAATGTGGAAGGGTAGTTGTTCATGACTAAAATCTAGCTATGTTCTCTTGTAAGTACCTGCTATTTAACACAGACTTAAACGGATGATTGGGAGTAAAAAGAAAAAAGTTTGCCAATTTAGAAATGGAATTCTGAAGGAATTATTGAAGAAGGAGCCAATGTATCGTTCCATGAAATTCATGGTCGATAATGCACTCCCAGGTTTTCAAGGCATACCCTTGTAGAAGTCCACAAAGCCTCCCAAAATAGAGAAAGCAAGTTAACTAAAAATGGTGACCGTGTGATTTGCTGCACTTTGGTCAATATGACAGTGAGGTTTAGATACCATTTGGGAGCTACAATGACTTGGGATTATGGGAAGATAGTTAACTGTGCCTCTTATGGAGAAAAAAAAAAAAAAAACCTGCAGCTGGAATTTGCCAAAATCTTTGGATGACTTTTTTTGGGTCTATGTAAGTTTATGGTTAAACTGGCCAAAAATTCTGCATTAAAGGAGTTTGTTGTTGTTGTGGGGATGGTTGGCAGGTGGAAGAGAAATAGCTTTTCAATCAAGTGGATATTTTTTATATAAAAAGTTGAAACAACCCAAAACCCCAGCTCATCCCCTTCCCATTTCAATCCAGTTTTCCTGTGTCTTCATCAAGAAAAAAAATTTGTGGGTTTCATCAGCTACGAATACAATTGATTTGAGTTGTCAGATTTCATTTTCTTATGGGAAACTCTCCCCCAAAATATTCAAAGAAGAATTCAGTTACAAAAATGCATGACTCATTCTTGAATTTCTGGTTTGATTAAAGGGTATGTAGAAATGAGAAGTATTAAAAATTATCAACACACTGATCGAATCTAGGAGCTTCTCAGATGAGTCTTTTCTGGAATAAGGAAATAATTACTCATATTTAATTAAAATATTCACCTGGCATTTGGCGCTGAAATATAGGGAGTGTTAAAAGAATTTGGAAAAAGTGGGGTTAAGGAATGAGTTCCCAATACCTACGTGGTATTGCAGGGGAAATAAATATTTGTTCTGAGGCAGATTCCAAAGTCCTTATTAGTTGTGAGCAGCACCCGCACAGTAAAGCAATGCCCCATTTCTGGGGAGATACCGAGCAACCCTGACAATCAGGTCCCATCTCCCGGCTTGCCTGTACTCCTGCTTAGATATGTCAGCTCTAGTGTCTGGAGCATGAGGACACAAGGCCAAGTGGAGCCATGGTGGGGTTCCACCGCAGCATGGCTCAGCGCAGCCTGGATTCCTGCTCGGATCAGCCGGGGTTTCTGTCCATGCAGGACACAATCCAGAAATACTTATTTATGTCTTAGTGGGTATGGAGTGGTTCAGTTCCAGCACTGTTGTTGATCTCTCATAGCCTTATGCTTTTATACCCAAGTCACAAACATTGCTTAAAATCCAAACTTCACCCATACTTTCCACATCCTCTCCTTCTCTCTCTTTTTTTTTTTTTGGAATATTGGTTTCAATGAAAACATGGAAAAAATGTAGAAAAATGTAGACACTGATTCATGTTTTGATGAAAACTCAAAAAGCCACAAGCCCGCACATCCACCCCTGCTGCCCACTATGTGATGATCACTCTTGATTTCTGGAGACGCCAAGGCAATCACCTCTGCCCAGCATGGCAGTGTGCTCTCGTAAGTTGGCAGGGATGCTGATGGACACCTCCTCATTTGAGGCCACAAGCCCCACCTTCTGCTGGTCCCTGTAATTCCCCACTTTGCTTGACAGCCAAGATCCAGGGAATGTGAGTCCTGTTACCGCATCTGTTTATTTTCCAGGCAGCAGGCTGATGTGCAGTATTGAAATCTGAAGTGTTGGGTAAGTAGAGGAGTCCCACACAAAGTGCCTCCAGTGCAAAGTGCACCGTACTGAAACAGCAGTGGGGACTGGAAAATTAATAACATTGCCTTTTTTAAATAAAGGGAAAGGTTGTTGTTGTTGCTAGTGATCAATTGATTTGGGATGGTGCCAAATGGCTCCAGTTGGCTTTGAAGCTTTGTAGCACAAGACACTGCAAAAACATTTATCCAGAACAGATCCTAGCCACAAGAGTTACAAATATTTACTTTATATATTTACTTTAGGGAAAGACTCAAGCCAGAGATAGTAGATCTTGATTGCAAACATACCAGCAATTGAGGTGCTAAGAATTGGAGTTTTGGGTCTAATCTTTCTGATTTTATCTCATCTAATAAATTTGTCTTTCTTTCCATGCCTTGACCTCGATAAAACAAAGGTTCTGCGCGTCAGAAAACACCCGTACGACTGTGTCACACTGAGCTCCAGGACCGAATTCCTGCCTCTGCTAAGATCTAGGAGGCCAGGAGCTAACCCAGACTTAGATTAACTTCTGTATCTTTTGTAGTTCCTCAGTATTTACACTCTGTACACTCACATGCACAATTTTCTCAGCTCTCTCTGCCCTAATCTTCAGCTAGTCTCTGGTAGCTCCTCATCAAGTAGCTTCTCTGTGAACAGTGCACTGTGACCCTTCCTAAAATCAAGTCCTGCTGCCTTTGGCTGCAAAGCAGGGGAAATCTGCCATGCAGGGCATTTCCCAGTTCTGGGGTGCGGTGCACAAGAAGTTAGGGAAGTTACAGGCACTCCAGTTTTCCTTACCATTCTTAACCCCCAGTTTCACAGGAACTCCTGGCTGGTGAGGTGGTGGCTGGGTTTTATCTTTCTCTTTCTGACTTGCCTACTTGCCAAAATAGCATACTATTCTGCAGAGCTTTTCAGGGTGGTGGGTCACCCAGCTGCCCTTCTCGTGCTGTGGCAGAGAGCAATGGACGGCTCACCATGGCCATGGCAGGCTGTAGGAGAGATTCAGAGAGAGCAGGCAGGGAGCAGAGAGTCCCTCAAGGGGAGGTGACTGGACGGCAAAAGGCTGCCCTAGCAAAAGGCACTGGCAAAAGGGAGAAGAGCTACTGGCAGTGAGTGAGAGGACAGCCTGCTCTCCACACCTTCAGGTTTAAATGGTCAGGTTAGCCACCTCCTTAATCAGGTGCTGGAAGATGCAGTTACTCCTGGAACCCTCCTTCTCCCACAAGCGCAAAGTCAGGTCTACTCCTGAGTGCTGGGCAGTGTGATATTTGTCTGGATGTTGGTTAATGCAGCCTGCGGTGATGGTCACTTTTTCATTGTTAAAGAAGAACTGCCTACTCATTATAGTCGGGACTCACGGAGCCAACCATCAGATTAGTCTGTAACCATGGGCAAGCCTGCCAAACCATGGTCTGCAATGCACTGAGCTCTTAATGTGCTGTGCATCTGTTATTCCAACAGAATCCAGTGGAAATAGCTCTTAAAATAAAAGCAATAACTACTCTGTGCCTCAGTTTCCATCTCAGTAACCAGACAATAGCACTACCTCTTTCAAGGGCATTGTGAAGCAAAGCTATCAAAGACTTTCGGCATCCATGCCACGGCTGGATCTGAGGAAGTGCATGATTATCTTACACTTTATATAAGGCCAATCTGGCTCCTGAAAAGCTTCATCAAAGCAAAACCCATAGCTGGAAGGTTTATGAGGACAGGGAAAGGGGTAAGAAAACAATAAGCAAGATCTAATTTCTTAGGAGTAACGGATAGTCCCGGGAGGATACAATTGAAGTCTGTAATAGCTGCAGATAAGATCAGACTAAGTTACTATTTTCAGCCAATCTCAGACATCAGGACTGGAGGCACCGAAATAAATTCTAAAACCTGAGACAAATGAAATGCAGTCATCAAGAAGCTGCAGGGTCTCAAAGAGTGAGAGACAGCAAGAAATACATAAATATTGCAACTGAGTGGAACTAGCCACTAGGCAGGGCTGCCCTGTCCCAGTTGTCCTAAGTGCTGGGGTCACTAAAGAAGAGATAGATGCTTGTTTGGGGAAGGACCAAGATGAAAAGGAGGATCCTGAAGGGGTAAAATGACCTTGATTTTAATTCCAGCTGTGACAGGAGGAACTTTATCCTCATTAGAGTGCACTAGCAACAACTCTCTGCTCCGTTTGCTTTTGGAAATGGGCAAGGGACAACAACAAAATAGCCAAGTTTATCCCTGAGAGTTGCACCAGGGTGATATGTAGGAGCCTGCAGAAGTGGGCAATGCCTGCGTAAGGAAAGTTTCTCCCAGTTGGGTACCTGGTCACTAGGCCGTGGTCCCAAGTGAGCTACACAGGTAACTTCAAAGACCAGAGAGACAAGTAGGGGTGAAGTTTGTGTGTTCTTAGCAGAGAGACAGCAGGATGGGGAGCGGGGGAGAATTTTGTTTGTTCAGTTGGGATCAGGTGCTTACCCTGGGAGGGAAAAGGAAGGCTGGTGACTAAAGGCAATGTGATGGCAGAAGCTCACTTCCTACATTCTGACCTGGGCTATTCCTGGGTGCTACACAGCACCAAACCACCTGAGGTTGATGCAAGTGGGTGTCCTGGTTCCAGAATTCCTTTCTCCACTTCTTGTTTGGTGCTTTGATTGCCCATTGTAGTTGCCTCAACCTGTCCATAGGCCTATAAATGCTCAGCTGATGACCCCAGAACTCACTCCCTGCACTACCAAGGCAGTGGGACATGCTTTCAGCTGCCTCTTTCCGACCACAAGCTACAGAGAAGCACATGGTCAAGGGCGCAGGGCAATGGGCTTGTTTAGGCTGGAGAAGAAAAGTTTGGGAGGGCCTAGTAGCAAGCTTCCAATACCTGTGAGAGGTCATCAGGAAGATAGAACCAGGCCCTTCATACTGTGTATGGCAGGAAAATGAGAGATAATGGGCATAAATTGAAATAAGAGAGGTTCAGACAGGATTTAAGGAATTTTTTTCATCATGTCAACAGTCAAGTACTGGAACAGCTTTCTCAGAGAGAATGTGCAGTCTCCATCTATGGAGGTTTTCAAAACCCAACAAAATAAAGCCTTGAGTAACCTGGTCTGCCCTCAAAGATGACCCTGCTTGGAGCAGTAGGATGGACTAGAGACTTCCTGAGGTCTCTTCCAACCTATCCTAGGACTGACAGCAAGTCTGCCTCCACTCATCCTTAGCGTGCACAGAGATCAGCCTTGGCCAGGGCACACGACAAATGAGAGATTACATCACCAGGCAGCGGAATGCTTGGGAGACATCCCATCACTTGCTTTACATCAGTTCCACATTGGCTTGTGCAGAGAGCACCCCACCCAGTCCATGTGGATCTGCTCACTCCCTACCTCTGACAGCTTGTTTATTCAAAAGCATTTGGCTCTCAATGCCTTACAGATGAAATAAGAGATCAAAGTCCCTAATTTCCTTTCCTCCCACTGCATTTCCCTTTCACATTCAGGCTAGGGTTCATGTTGACCAAGTTGTTCTTCATGGCCTGGGAAGTGCAGCTTTGAAGAACCCCTAGCAAAAGAACAGGCATAAGCCAGAAGCGGGTTGGAGGTAGCTGCAGATTCCCCAGTTGTGTGAGGCTGAGCGGGCAGCAGCTGGATGTAAGATTACTCAGAGCTGAGGAAAAGGATAAGCTCAGAGGCATTAAAAAACAGGTACAAAGCTATTTGGAAGGACGTGTCCTGGTAGACAGGCTTACAAGAAATGTTAGGTCAGTTCTTCTATGAACACGAGGAGCTGAAGGGAGCCACTTCCATTTAGTTCAGATACTAATTGGGACTCCCATTATCAAAGAACTTCCAAGGCTTTATCTACCCTGATTGTACCGCTGTCAGAAAGGTTAGTGCGATGGGGTAATTTCAGAAGGGAGCTGAGGCACAGGAAGGCCACGGTGACATCTCTACAGCATCCCTCAGACCAAAGCGTGTTCTGCCTACTCCACAAGCTTGACACAAGCCAACAGCTTTGGGATCACCTTATAAGCATGATGATGCACTCAGGCTCCGACTCCCAGCTGCAAAAGGGGAACTGGCTGACATTGCTGGTCAGGAGCAAAATCAAGGACGGAGCCACATTTCTGTGGTCCTACCCAGGCCCCAGGCTGCTGAGGCATCTGCAGCAGCACTGGGCTCTTGAAGTGTCCCCACGTACCCGTTCCTTGAATTGTTCTTTCCTCTCCTGACTGCAAACAACCTGTGATTCACTGATTTCTTTCTAAGCAAACACGCAACCCCTTCCATGTAATCAGGGTTTGTTTACTTCCCGGCTTCCCCTTTCATGTGAGGCGTATGGCTTTGCATTTCTCTTCAGGCATCGAACACTAATTTCACTTGGCTTTTGTCAGAGAAATGGGCTGGAACAGAGAGTCATAAACAACTAGATCAGTAACACTTATGTTTATTTAAAAGGCAGTTATGGTTTTTTGTTTTTGTTTATGGTTTTTTTTTTTACTGTCATTAACTCTTGAAATCCAGCATCTTTCTGTGGCTGTGTAGTTTCTCTCTCTGGTTTTACAGAGCAAGAAATTGAAGAAGAAAACAAAAAAATATTAAAAACAGAATTTAGGATAAAATGATCATTTAGTCATCATTGATCCTTGGGAGTTCATCCTGCGTTTCACTGGCATTGCGTACTTACTGAGTACACACGCCTGCATTTGGAGGCTTATGCCCTTATTGTGAATGAGGTTAGATTACCAGTCATCTGCTAACCGGTTAGAGGGAAGGAAATGGGAGGAACATGATCACTTCTTTTGCTGGACAAATATAGAACAAACTAGCGAAATGACCCTGGGCAAACAACATTTTAACAACTGGTAAGAGTCACAAACTGTAGCTAGCAGCGCAGGTTTCGCAGGGACAAGAACCTCCAGTGCGCAGCCAGAAACCTGCTGGATTTACAGTCTAAACTGGAGACATTGTGTTAGTATTCTGATTTTCCCTTGAATGTTTCATGACTACAAAGACTTTCTTCTTCTCATTTGCACAAAGCAGGTGGAAATGCAAAATAAATGCCTGTGTTTGGAGGCTTGTAGAGATGCTGAAGCGACACAGACTTCTGCCGGGTGAACATGTTCTTCTTCAGGCCTCCTGTCTTCTCATTTCTTGGCTCTGCTGTCTGCCAGCAAGAGTCCAACAAATGCCATTAGCTACAACGCCTGTTGCTACACATGCCCCTCTTAGATGGAGGATTAGGGCTGTTGGGTCTATTTTACTTTGGCTGCCTAACAAAGCTGATGTGTTGCCTCTGCCCAGCCCCAAATCAGCACTGAAGCTCCACAGGGTGAACACTGCAGCATCCCACTGGCAAACGCCTTCTCTTTCCGAAGCTTTCAGATTTGCACAGGGCATTTTCTTGTCCTTTGGGAATGTTGGAAAGAAAACAGTCTTGTCGATAACTGTGAATTGCACTAATTGGGATATTTAATACTTGGTTGCAATTGCACTGGTGCTGAAACCATCATACTCTGGCTATAAAAGACCCTAGTGTCAGAAATACAGTAGAGTTTTTCATGCCAACTGCTGTTCTGGGTTATGGCTCCAGTCTGGCTGCATTGCTCGGTGAAATATGTTATTAGAAAATTAAACCAACAAAGACGATGTTACAGCAATGTTCGATCTGAGCCCAACCCACAGAGGGCTGGGACATTCATCACAGAGCAGGGGATTGCATCCTAGGTCAGCCTAGATGCTGTGTGCTAGGCCTGATCCCGCACTGTCACTGAGGCTTCGGCGGACACGAAGGTGCTTAGCACCTCACTGCTCACTGCAACCCATCGCTCTTGTTCTAAGGGGCCGAGAGCCTCATGTCCTGCTGGCCCGGGGCACAGGCAGAGGAGCAGATGCCGTTTGCTTTCTCTCTTCTGTCCCTGTTCCCAGCAGTGTGCTGAGACATGGCACCCTTTAACAAAGCTCTTGCTACATGCCCTTTTCTCCACGCAGGGCCAGCAGGGGCCCCTTGCAAGACAGCTGACCTAATCCTTAGAGCCAATCCAAAACAGGGCAGCTTTGCCAAGGCCACCAGCAAGCAAGAAAATTTCCCAATCATGAAGTGGTTTTTGGACTGGGCACAGTTGCTCTTTACAGGCTGGCCTGAGCCCACTCGCTTCATTCCCAGTGGCTGCCCAGTACTCCTGTACTGGCCCAGCATGGATCTGAACTCACTGCTTACTGGTGGCAGAGGCTTCAAGGACCATTGGATGGTGTGCCGTTTAGTAAAACTCATGACATGCTCACTCCGCTCACTGCAGCTGACATATGGGGCTCTGCTAGCTGAACCCAAACCCACTGGAGATGCATGAAATTTCTTAATCAGGAGTAAAAGAAGAGAAAAGCTGTCACTCCACTTGCCGGACAAAAATTGGTTTGGCAAGTATGTGTGTGCTTGGTCCTGGGGGCTATCTTTGATGAGAAATAATTTGCTAGCAAAGGGACTTTGGGTGCTGGGGCAGTAGATCAGTATTTGATTTAGCATTTCCTCTGCCAAGGGGTAGAAGTGATTGATCTGCTTTGCAGCCTGACCAATTGTTTAGAAACTCCGCTATATTAAATGAAACCAACTGATTTTTTCTCCTGTGTACTTACTTGCAAGAGCTGTAAAACAACAGAAAGAGAGCACGAAAGAGTATCATCTTGCAGCCATGAAACCTACTAGGCTTTCTGTCTCTCACATTCTGCAATACTGTTCAGCCAAGCTTTCTGCAGAGGTGGAGCCAGGGGCCAAGCCAGAGAAACTTCCAGTGGTAATCCAAACCCCTTCCAAATGGGTTTATGGGCGAGACAATGACAGGCAGTGTCCTCTGTCTGGTATGGCACTGCTAGCGGGCGCCGTGGTAATGCTCTGATTTATACATTCATTTCCTACTCTCATCTGTGGTTTTGAGTCCCCAGCTCTGTAGCAGCATGTTCTGCACAAGGACAGAGGCTTGCAGAGGAAGGATGGAATAACAGTGATGCTCACAAGCCATTTTTTAAGAGGCCACCAAAAACAAACAAACAAACAAAAACCACACACGAAACCAGCCAACCAAATAAATAAACAAACCACACTCAACGCAAGAACAACCACTTTTTCTGTCATGTTGGCATTGCAAGAGTTATAGCCAAGGAGAGGACAAGGTAAGATCTGCCCACCCACAGCAGAACAGTGGAAGCCCATGGCTGCTGAGGCAGGGAAGGGAAGGAGGCAGGAAGCGGAGCGAAGGACCCGGTTATTGCATTCAAGGAGGGGATGGAGCAAGAGTACAGTGAAACTGCAAGGGCTCAGCAGACTTAAGGCAAGCTCTGCAGATGGCTTCTTACCACTGCTGGATGGCTGCGGGACTCCAGCAGGGGAAAGCAATAAGTTTCCACTTCCTTGGGCAGACTGCTGTCATTCCTACTCTTATAGCTTATATCAGAGCAACGTTTCTCGGTTAAGGAACAGCCTTGCTGCCCACGCTGAGCCACCTTGGAGGGCTGCAACCATTCCCAAGAACACAGCACAGCTTGGCTCGTTGTCTCAATACGCTGACATACTTTGACTTGTTCATCAGCTTGGGGTTGTTTTTCTGCTTGCCCGGTGATTCCGACCCCAGCCCACCCTGCATTTACACTGAACTGCAGACCTTTGCTGGCAAAATGTTGTCTGTACTGAAAGATGCAGATTCATATCTGCTGAAATTTCCTGTTGTGAATTCACCCAATTGCTTTAGAAATCAGAATGAAAATCTGTTTCTTTAAAGTGCAAAAAGTTAATTTATTTGCAAAATAAGATGTTTTTGGTGTTTCAGTTTGAAACAGCATTCCATTCAGAAGTCTATCTACTTGAATCTTAATTAAAAAATGGGGAAGGGAAGAACTCTAACCTAAGACAGCAAGTTTAATTTTCTCCTGTTGCTTTGGCTCAACTCAAAGTAAATTTTCTTTCCAAAGTTCTCAGTGAGCCAGGAAACAGAAAAAGCAATTTTTCATGCAGTTTTACTCTAAAACCCTCTCAAACTATAAAACTGCTCTGTACTTTGAGCACTGAGCCGTGATCTGCTAGAAGTCATCCCTGCAGTGAGCACAGAAATAAACTCTTCTCATTTCAAAACATGAGAGACAAAGAGGAATGCAAGCATCAGAAAATCTGAGTACTGAACAAGGAGCCTGAACAACCAGGCCTTGAAGAGAAAGAGGACCCCAGAAAATCTTGCGGGACATCCCCGGCAGCCAGCAATGCAGACTTCCCACGTAAGAGGGCACTGGCGTGTTTTTAATTGGGACCGTGTTCCCTCACCACAGCCTGCTGAAGTTCCAGCTCATAGGCAAATGCAAGGGAATAAGGAACACTGAGGTTTAAATCTGGCCACAGTAAATAAATTCTGGTTGCCAAGACATCTCTTGATAAGACCCCACAAGGTAGGGGCAGAAAGGCTTTTCAAAAAGGACAGATTGTGATGAACACCAAGGAGGAGCTAAATCAAATTCTGATTTCAGTCTCTGTCATGTATACCTGGGGCCTCCGTGGTGTAA
The DNA here is from genome assembly GCA_013399475.1 of Chauna torquata. NCBI lineage: Eukaryota > Metazoa > Chordata > Aves > Anseriformes > Anhimidae > Chauna > Chauna torquata. Next base: position 842,465 of record VXAL01019629.1, on the reverse strand, counting down.
CTTCAGATCTCACTCCAAGGCTGTTGAGAACTGGATGTAGGTGGTTGAAGTGAGCAGAAATTGACCACAAAAATACCTCACCTGAGTGAGAGCCAGACTGATTCTGAGGTTGGTTTCAGAGTTTGGGGTCATGTTCAAACCCTGTCTAGAGTTCTTGTCCAGTGGTACTGAAATCTTACTGGCTTCATATGGAAGGAGAATTCCAAACAGTGTTCTGAGATGATGAGACTTCTGCCATACTGAATGGTCTAAAACGAGGCAGCTTTGCAGGGCACTGGAGCTGTGACCATCTTTGGCCTCAAGGCTTCTTCTGAGATGCAGCTGTCACAGGGATCCTCTTGTGCTCCCAGCTCACTTCCAGTAGTCTCCTTTTTTTCAGGCGTATGCATAGAAAGGGATTGTTTCTGGCTGAAGACACGCAGAACTCAAACCACAAGGGCAACACAACCGATCCAGAAACAGTTTCGTTAGCTCTAAAGAATAGGGAACACCCGAGCAGGATGGGTCGCCCAGAACAGTGCCAGCTCCAGACTGCTCTGGATGTAGCTGATGTGCATGACAAAGCCAAACCCATGCAAATCTGGGGAGCAGATTTTGAAGAATGAAAGCTCCCAAAAAACCTCGGGATTGCCAAGTATTCTTCCCATGATAAGCAACGTGTATCCTCTTCCAGCATACGTGCCAAAAGTATTAGCAGCAGTGATAATAGCATCAGGCACATCACTCTCCAGGTGAAAAAAATGCCTCCCTTGGAAGGGAGCCTGAACAGGGTGGAACCAAAATATAGTTATCAATCCCCTTTCCAGGACTTAATTGCTGCCTCCACCCCACACTGAGGTACTAGCAGCTCGGAATCTGTGGTGCCTGTTGCAACAGTAAGAGTTTTCCCTCTGTTTCTGCTCTTACTTAAAATCTGCATTCTTTTCTGCTCCAGATTCAGCCAGTTGTGCTCCCATGGCTGCAGTCCCCCACAAGTGATGGCATTCATGTGATGGCTGGCGGTGCAGGCACCAGCTTTCCCTCTGACCATCAGCCTCAGGCAAAACTCCTTTCAAAGGCAGCTTAGAGTATGCATGGAATAAAAGATAAACCCAAAATTTGAAAAAGTAATTGCCATGTTTCAGAATGGAATTTAAGGCAAAAAGAAAAAAAAAAAAAGGACTATTAATAATTAAATTAGTTGTTATTGATACTACTTTAGTGTTTAAGAATATGTTTGATATCTCACGTGAGCATCACTGTGGAAGAGGGTGTTAGCCATGCATCCTCCACCTGGAATGGCATCATCTTCTGCCACCGAGGCTCCTGGCCTGGCAGAGAAGAACATCAGGGGTGCAGCTGTCAATGAAAAATCCTTCTGTGTCTTACAGCTCCCAAGGCAAATTGCAAAATGTTGCAGATGAACACAGGGTCATGCAAGAAAGCTGGGGTGAAAACAAGAGGGAAGAAAGTCCCTGCAGAATGTCCTAACATCCCCAGCTCAGGCTTCCACTGACAGACTGATACCTCAGTATCTATCTATTTCTCCCTCCTCTCAGCATTGCTGTAGAAGAATTATTCCCCTAGGTTTCCAACGCCAAGGTGCAGGACATGTCACAGCAATGGCCACAAAGAGGTTAACTAAGCACAGGCAGAGGCCAGCATCTCTCTCTATCCACATATCCTTGCCGAGGCAATCCGGGTTACCGTCTCTGTGTAAATAAAGCATAGTGAGGGTGGGTGGTCAGCTCCCATCCAGTCTGTTTTAAAGCATCAATTTTCTGGGCCTGGAAAACCTCCAGCCATGTTGGCCTGATTCGAGAACTGCAGACTGTGCCGCTAACACATAACTCTGCCACCCCACGTCCCCACTTCCAACAGCCCCCAACAGTTTCTCTTTGCATTTATTCTCACCTGCTTCTGAAAGGCCAGATCCAGCAGAACTGATAATTAATGGACCCGGGCATTTGTTGATTGATCCAAAGCCCGTTAATGGAAGGTGGCACCTAAACTGCCACTAAGATTTAAGCATCTCTTCTAAGCAGGGTTTTAAAGGAGAATTTTAAGAAGCCAGCAAAGCTTTCTTCTCCTCATCAGCAACTGAGCTCTTCAGTCTGAGCAGACTTCAAACAAATGAGCAAACCTTCAGGTCACTTCCAAAACAACAGCCCAGGAATTCATAACGAGTCACTTCAAGCTAGGAAGAAATCTGCTCCCCAAAGGAGGCATCTGTTCAGTGTGAGAATCCATAGGCAGGAAGGGTTGGATCTGGTTTTGAAATGCTCTTACGAGGTGGCAGACAGGCAGGGCAGAGGCCAGAGCTCTGTGCTGTCCGAGTGCACTGGTACAGCCAAGTGTGTGTGAAGCCCCCACCGCCCCGTGCACACCTACCCGAGCTGCTCGGAAGCCAGCAGTGGAAGCCAAGCTCTGCTCTCCGGCTGAAGGTAACATCTCTCTCAAAAACACAAACAAGTTGGGCACTGTCAACACACTGCTATACAATATGAATCTACTTGCAAGGTAAAACAAGTCATTTAGGAGGCTATAAATAATACAGCACCTGGCAAGCCTAAGCCTAGGAGAGAAACCACTTTACCTCCTGTTGACAAACAGCCATATGGATATTAAAAAAAACAAAACAAAACAAACAAACAAAAAAAACAGGAATCCAGCAGGAAAATAGAATGTAAAATTAACCATAATGTAGCCAGGAGACCAAGACCAGCACCTGAGTTCAACATCATCTATCTACTTGCATAAGTCCTCAGCCTCTTTGCTTTCTACCTGAACCTCAACTTTCCCAACTACTCCCACTTATTTTTTATCTGTTCAAAAAAGCCACCAAATTTATTAAACAATGTTCTTTGCTCTTCACTCATCAGAGCTTTTAAAATGTTCTCTTACTCCAGATGTTAATGCAGGCCATCACTTTAATGATGAGCTAATGCAGCTCTAACTGGAAACTCAGAAGGATGAAGAGAAAAAGATGCTTGAATAGATGTTTGTCTCCTGCAGCATTTGCACACTTCATAGACGTGTTTCACTGCTACCAACGAATTTATTCTCCCGTATACCTTCTCTTTGCACTATACCATAGTGGTCTGAGCACAAAGATGATGATCCAGACCTCACAGAGAATACCTTCTGGTACTGGACTACCCCCAATCATGTAAGGTTTCCATCAGGTTAGGATCCATCTCTCACATACTATGTTTGTTCACCTTGGATGATATCACAGATGTTTGCAGGACCTTGTAGCATACACTACAAACCAATATACTTAGAAATGTTGCTTTAACTACTAGTAGAAAAAGAGATTGTCTGGGTTAGCTGAAACCCCAGAATCCTCCCAGGACAGTGTACTAAGTTCTTTTCTGCCATCTGGTGTCCAGAGACTAAAGGCAGATGTTACCACTAATCAGAGCCTTCCAGATGGTCACCAGCCTCAGGATGTTTGTCTTACACAACTCTGTAGCCAAGAACTGAAGAGCTCTCCTCATAGCCAAAATTCAACAATATTACCGAGGGCAATACCATCTGTGTGCTCTCACAGGGATTGAGTTAGACCTAACTCATCTGGAAAGAGCACTGTTTGGCATTTGGGAAGCTTCTTATCCTATCAAAGATCTCAAAGTGCTTTGATAACGTTAATCAAGCCTCATTAAGCCTCACATGCACATCTGTGAGGCAAGTAAGGATTTCTTCTGCTTCAGTCACAGAAGAAAGCACCAAGGCATTGCAAAGCAAAGTGACTTGCCCTGGTTGTTGCATCTTACAGCATTAGCATGAATGTTGTAATATATTATCAATGCAATATCATAATTCTGGGGTCTCAAGTCTTAATTTTTGAAGGCTTATAGCAGGCAATGTGGCAGCCAGGAAAACGAATGAGGAACTCAGATCTTGATTTTTTTTTTTTAATGTAACTTCATTCTAATCTCATCATAAAGACCTGAAATAAGCATCTTAATTGTGTAGCAAGCCACACTCTCTCCACCATCATCAGATCTCTGCTGCCTACTTACTTTGTGGGTCTGGCCCATTTGCTAGCCAAGCAATACCTGTTTTTGAATAAGAAGAGATTCAAAATAAAGGCTTGATCCATGTTCCTGAGGGGTTTTCCCAAGGAAATCAAGAGCGCAAGATTGATCCCATCACAGTTTCTTTCAAACTAGGGGATGCAGGCGCTATGCTCATGGGAAATACTTTGTTGCCTTTTTCAAAAAGTTTGAAACAACTTTATGCATCTTTGTTATTTTCTTTGTAACTCAGATGATCTAAAAACTGCCTAAGCCTCCACTGTTTACTTTTGAAACAATAGAAAATGACTGGCTCTCAGTCACATGTATCCCAAGACTTTTTTCTTAAGCGCAATTAGAGTTCCTTCCATGGCTAATTAAATTCTCCAGTGAAGGAAAACAAATTTCCTGGAATGAATATCATCTTGATTCACTTTGGGCAAAGCCAGGCTTACGTGCTTCTCCCACTCTGTTCTCTGAGGGTGTTGGCTACGTTTCTGAAATCCTCTTGTCAACACATGACAAAGCAGGGAAATAATTGAGTACTGGAGTCTGCATATTCCTTTGCCACATATCACAGGAATAAGTGTCTACCTTATTCTTCTTCTCTGCTTTAAGTGATTTTATAGACTATTATTGTCCCATTCATTAATTTTTTTTTCTTTTTTTTTTTCTTCCCAGCAGAATAGTCATAGTCTATTCAACCCCTCTTTATGCAATATGGTTCTATATGCCTCTCTCAGTCTTTGCTGGACCTTTTCTAGCTCTACTATACGTTTTTAAGCATGAGAAATCGGTTGGCTACTACAGTTACTTGTGTACATGAAGATATATATGGTAGAAATATGAGTCCTTTTCTTATTTATGGAACTAGGAATGCCAGTTCACTGCATGGCTTGTCCCTTTATTCAGTCATTTCTACAAACTACTGTCTCCCCCTTAAGAAGAAATTTATTGTAATAAGCACTGAGTGAAATAAGAAGTCAGAAGTACCTTTCCAATAACACAGAAGTCCCAATACTTTGCTATTCTGCCACTTTTCCCTTCCAAGGAAAGTACTCAAGTGCCTGTCAGAAGTGCTCACATGGTGTATGGGTGCACAGCAGGTGATTTTTACTGCTGATATGCCACATGTATGGGAGAAATTCCTACAACTTAGGCAGTAGTCACAGTAAGTTAATGAATTATCTTTAGTACCCAAATTCCCCACAATAACAGCTCAAGAAAATGGCACTCTTTACCTTTAAGTTCAGTTTTAAGTTCACAAGGATGGAGGAGTATTGCCTTTTGCGTGATCCCACTCATTTGAGTTTGAGAGCAATTTGCTTATAACTTGCTGAAGACCTCCAAGTTTACAAACCACTTTTGGTTTGAAGAGGGCAAGATTCCTCCCAGTGCTGACAAAATCCATACCTGGCAAAATCAGCTCCTTTCCTATGCTTGTTCCCTAGCTGTCATCTCTCATGTGAGTCTGTATTTTGTACTGTGCGCTCCCCAGGGCAAGGCAGGCCTACTCTCTGCATTTGGCAGTCAAGCGAGGTTAAAGTCAGCCCAAAGCAGACAATAAATCATTATCGTGGTTAGACTGTGAGCAGATGCCTTTGGAGGCCATCCATTTTGAAGGCAAATTCCTTCCCTCTCTGACGTTTGCTTTCCTGTTTATTCCTTTCAGAGTCTCCATAAATGGTGCTCGGTTCTCCATCATCTTGTGACACTGAACTCCTAGTGTCCAACTGGCCTCCAATCATCTCTTGATGGTAAACACCATGAAGTTCCTTCACGTGCTGGAAAACTTCATTCTTCAGACGAACTTGCAGCTCTCTCTTCTATCACCCAATTTTCATTGGCCTGTCAGAAAGCTGACCTGCCCAAGCACTAAAAAATAAGACAGCAACAAGGTGTCATGTCACAGCCGATCAGAGGCAAGATTTTCTAGGATGTGGCCTCAGAGGTCATACAGAGCACTACATGATGTCTGCTGTGGCAGTTTGTCAGCTTGTGTGTGTGAACTCAGATAGCTGTGATAGCATGTAGCCGTTTTACCTGGATGTTCAGGCTATGGTCAGCTAGTTGATGGTTGCATTTTTTAGTAATGAGACATTCCTTTTCTGTGCTGCAGTGGCTGATGGTGGATGCACTGCAGGACCCAGGCTGATCTGCTCCACAAAAAGAGAGAGGCAGGTGTCTAACTTGCTCAAAGGTTAGGACATTTGAAGAATCAAATGCTTTTCTTGGATCTAGCCTCTGAGTGCATCTACAGCTACGTCCTGGATCCACAGCAGGACAAAGTCACCTTCTTACTTTGCAAATCATGGTTTTCTTTGCTGTGAGAAGTCTAGGTGCACTCACAAGTTTATTTGCTATGTCCCAGATGAAGATGGTGGAAACTTCGTACTTCTCTCTCATGTCATTATCTCCTCAGAATATCCTGCTTCCAGGACCTGTTTCATGCCAGTTTGGGTGTCTCCATGTTGCATTTCCCTGTGCAGAGTAGAGAAACTGTGAGTTGAGGTAGAAACCAACAGATTTCTTGTACCACCATTGCCCTGTAGCCTGGACCTCTTCCAGCTGTGACAGTTCGGTGTATACCCTGCATTAGCAGCCTTCTGCCCAAGAAGTACTTGCATTCTGGCAGTGGTTCAATTACTAATTATATAGTTCCTACTCTGCCCACAAAGTTATCTTAAATCACAGGACTGTTAGGGCTCAAACATTCTGGCCTCTTTTTATACAGCTTCTGAGACTGGAAGCTGTGGAGTTCACAGTTTCAAACCAAGTACATGGAATATACTTGTATCTTAAATGAACATTGAATGTCACACATCATCACATGATTCCGGAGTTTGGAGCTTTGAGGAAAACCCAGTTTCTTAGGATAAAAGCCATGAGGGTTGTTAGCACTATGTTAGTTCCACGTCAATTCTGCTTTGAAGATGGAACTGTTTCCTAGGCCTTGTGCCCAATCTTAGTTTATTGTGGACAATTCTAAACATGTTTCATATGTTTTTGGTCCAAGTTTAAGTTTTAGGGCTAAATCACTTGTTCTTGGAAACCTTCACTTACAAACTCAGCACTGGTTATTCCCAGCTCTTTGCTAAAATGGCGTAAAACAAGTAGATGGTTTCCACCTAGGTGTCAGGCCAATACAGAACAGAAATGCTGTGTTAGAAATGGAATGGACATGATCTCATCTTGTGAGAACTGTGGTTCCCGAATTACTGTTGTTTGCTTAGTAATGTGTGAGTTGTTATGTGTGAAATTGCAGGTCTACTGAGTCAATTAACTTCATTATGCCATGAAATATTGGAGAATTTGACAGTAGAAGGCTGATTTCATACATTGCCTTATGTTGCCAAGAAGTTAGCTTGTGTGCCTGCTCGAACACAGGATGCAGAAAGGCTAAGGAGCAGAAGACATCAACTCTACCGGCAGCCATCTCAATTACATCGTTTGACCCACTCAATAGCTTAGCTTCCCTCTCTGCAAAATGGGGGAACCAACCCCAGCGACTCCAGCAGCCCCACACAGAGCTGTGCTGTTCTAAGCCTTAGTTCTCTGGCTGAAATGCTCCCCAAGGCAGGCTGACACAAGACCTCAGTTTCCATAGGTCAGCTGCTCTCCCCTTTTTTCCTGACCGTCCCCCCACTGCCTCCTGCCTCACAGACAAAATGACATAGCGTGTGTTGATCTTTCTCAGCTCTCTCAGAGAACCATTTATAAAGAACCTGTAGACTGCCAACAATAATCTAACAACAGGAAAGCACAGTCTACTTGGATTGAGTATGCCACCCATGTTGTGACGTGTGGAGCCAGGATAGGTAAGGAGAGAGTAAAACTGAAGGCTACGAGGATATGCAGAGATTGTCCTGGGAAACAGTAATGTGCTCTTGGTCTCTTCCACTCAACAACCTGTGTAAAGCTCCTTCATCATAAGAGCGCAACACCCTGAGCAACTTGCTCACCTCGTGTGATAAGTCGCTGGATTCCCTTATCTGCTGCCTCCAGCTTTGCTGAGCTGACTGAGATGGCTCTCCTAGCATTCCAAATTCACACAAGGGTCTGGTGGGAAGCAGCATGTCTGGATATGGGTGTTTCAGTTTACCCAAACACACATTGGAGAAATGAATAAAGAAACAACCAGCTTATAGACCCTCCTCGTGTTCTGTGGGGGGCTTCTGGCACAGAGACAGCTGGCCTGGCAAACCCAAGGCCCCTCAGGAGCACAGCTTCAGTGGTGCCATCTCTGGGCACAGCTCCTCCATTTCAGAACCAACCTCCACTGACATCTAGAGGAGTTGAAGTTTGCCTTCTATAAAATCCTGGGCTGTTATTGCCTCTAGTGAAAGATGCTGTCTCTGCTAAGAAATGCATTTGTAAGGGAATGAAATGCAGCACCAATATTTAAAGCAATCCTTGACAGATATCTGGCTTACTCCTGGAAAAATCCAGCTTTGCAGTGGTTAGAAGTATGGCTTACTAGTGTAGTCACTATGCCATATACACTAGGGTATGTAGTACAATCTGGACATGGGATTTTAACAAAGTTCTCCTATACCTTTTCTCAGTGTTGTTTAGATTTCTATATCCATCCTTCAAAGCACCCATTCCTCTGTTCTCATTTGAATTCATTCAAAGCCAAGTTTCTTTTTATCTGTCTAAATGTAAGGTACTGTACAGCCAGAACCTCAAACTTCATAGGCAATAAAGGTCCCTGCTGAAGATGTGTAGGGAAAGGTCTTTACATTTCTGCTTGAAGTAGAGGTGGAAAGATCTACCTGATAGTTTGGCATGGCCTCTGGAGTCTTCTCTGAGAGAATCCATGAAAGACTTGCCACTTCTAGGTGGAAAACCAAGGCAGGAATGGAATTCCTGCTCAGGAGTTCCCCTCATCTAAGTTATTCTCAACTGCTGAGATGCTTATATAGACCTACCAACCCACTGAACCGCAGTGGACTGGAAAACACCACAATAATGTCTCTAAATCTATTCCATTGACTTTTATTTGAGTATTTGAGCCTGGGCTTTTAACTGAGAGTGAAAGGACTTACCTTGTGTTCTCTGCCTCACTGCTCTCCAGCAGTAACTCCCGTTCTCCTGTAACTCCTGTTCCTGCACTGCTGTTGGCCCAAAGGCATTGAAAGGCAGCAGGGATTAAAGAAAGGAGAGTAAGCATTAGTCATCCTGAGCAGACAGAAAGGCGATGAACTCTGCTGCTCAAGGCTTCCACCCACCACAGGAGGTGGTGTGGAAACAAAATTCAGCTGACAAAGACAGTAGCTGTCATGTCACCACATCACCTTCTGCAGAGAGACCTCATCTCCCCTCCAGCAGCCACAGACCAGTCAGATGGGCAGCAGACCTGCTGGCCTTCCTCCAGAGTAACATGGCACGGTTTCCTCTTCCAAATTTTCCAGGAACTCCCAATGTACTCCTGAAAGCGCAACAGTCCTGGGCGTGGTATTCCCATGGCAGGTAACAGTTTAAGCATTGGCACTCCTGAGAACCTACAAATGGCACCCATGATGTTCTGAGCAAGAGTTTTTGTGCAGCCTGTGTGGGGATTAGGCTCAGCTTTAGTGAGAGCAGAGATGCTGGCTAAGGTGTCTGGATACGCACAAGAAGCAGGAATAGCACACCTCTGCATTAACTTCATCACAAAACAATAGCAACTGTGACAGCATTTCTAGTGCTTTTTCATTCTTTGACTGCATTTGTGCAGGGCAGAGACTGAGTGTGAGTACTAAATGGAAGTTGACTGTGTGGGGACCCAAATTCACACTTCAAGAGGGTGCAGATTCCTTGAGAGCGATAGATTCATACCTCTTACCCCACTGACAAACACAAGGGCAGGCTGAGATGACCTTGCAGCTTGCCCTTTCATTACAACTCCAGATCCATCTAGATGCAGTCAGTTGGGAAGCTATTCTCCTGTGTTTGCAGAGATCAATGCAGACAACCTCTACAGGCTCAACTTTGTTCTAGGTTTGTTATGACCTTCTTCGGTGGCAAGATGACAAGGCTGAGCAGTTCTTCAAGAGCCTTCTAGAATACTTCCTTTCCTGAAGGTAAGCTTAACACTATCAGACCAAAATCACAAATGCCACATTCTGGATCTCAATAGAAATTTTGTAGGTCTGTGGGGAAAGAAGGGTTTGCCCCACCAAATAGAACCGTAGAATTATTTGGGCTGAAGACTTTCGAGATCAAGTCCAACCAGGATCATCAGGTCCAACAACATAAGTGCAGTCACTGCCCTATGACAGGATTCCCCTCTCACTAACATAAAGGTAGCATCCTATCAGAAAGGGAGTCAAGCAGTTCAGCCAGAAAACACACGTAAGGGAAGCTGGCTTCAACACAGCCGGGTTGTTTCTCTCTCATCTCACCTGCCAGAAGACAAGGATGTGGCTTCTCTTGTGTGATGTATGAAGAATATAGTGCAAGGTGAAGCGGGGATTGTACTCATGATAATGGAGGGGGAGAGCCCTTTTCCTCTGCTGCCTGCCTCCCCTTTCACCAGCTTTGGAAAGCTCTGTACAGTCAGCTCCAGCTGAGGCCCTGACTGAAACAGAAAGAAATACAACTTAAGCAATTTTCCAAACTGCAACATACAAATAAACACATTAGCCATCTTTTCCTCAGCAACCACAGAACATCCTCCCAAAAGCAACACAGCAAGTCACTTATTAGAGATTTAATGAGCTGTGGAAAAATAACACTATTCATTCTCAGCTACTTATTCTCTGTCCTTTCTGAAGTCATAACTCAGGCCACCACAGAACCACACAGGCAGCATGTAAACTCATGGGCAGAGGCACAAGCACACTTCAGCACACAAGCTTCCAAATCGCATCTGCTGGCTTGTAGCTTTGGCTCTGACCTGGTTTGACTCCAGCCCCAGCTCCGTTAGCCCTAAATCCAACTTAGGTTGAGCTCATGAAAGCTGGAAATTACTACCAGAATAATGCTAGGAAGAGTTATCCCCTCTAGCAGTTGATTAGCTATGCTCCATCCTTACTTTATAAGAACTGCAGATACTTCTACAGTATGTTTTTCCCAGGATCTCAAAGCACATCATGAAGTGAGGGTTAATCATATCTCAGAAGTCAGAAAACCGTGTACAAGGGAACTACACAACTTGATCACTTAAAACAGTAGGAGGGTGGAACCCAGCTCTGATATGCTCCTAGACTGGAATGCTAAGCCCCCAAGCACTGTGCCTCCTCCAGCAAGCTTTTACTGAGATGGAAGGATGATTTCCTTTCTGTGCTCTTTGCCTTACTGCTGTGGTTGGTGCTGCATCCCCACCTTCAAAACCAGCCAGCCTACAGTGCAGCAAGTTTGTCTGCTCTTATCTCATGTTGGCAGTCTGAGACCTACCCTCAGAGAATGTGTTCATACTTCTCTGATGGTCACCAATGTATGCATCAGCAGTCCCGACTCCACATTCACCTCCCAAATGAAATAGAAACCCTCAATAAAAGGGCAGTTTTTCATTCCTCTTTGTTCTTAAGTTGCCCCAAAATGCCCCCACACTCAGGCAAAGCTGCTTCAGGCTCTTTCAATAACATTGCTGGCCTGAACAAGTTGGCAAAATGGCAAACTCGAGCACCACTCCTAGATGGAATAGAGGTATTTGTTGTTGCCTTCCTTGAGATATCAGCAGGCTGCGCTGACCTACTCTTCAGTCTGGGACCTGAGCTCCTCAGGACCGAAGGCTGGATGCAGTTGGGAGGAGGAAGGTGGAGCTCCATGGGAGGAGGAAGGTGGAGCTCCATGGTCAGTTAGCTGCTGCTGAACATTGCGCGGAGCTGCACACGCTGCAGCAGCCAGCCTTAGCAAGAGAATGCTACCAGTTCTCAGTGTCTGCCATTCACTGAATCCACAGCTGCTATTAAATACGAGGAGAATACGGTCACATACTGTGAAGCTGTTTTCTACTGAAGAAGAGATGGGGACTAATTCTGAGCTCACTTTCATTTCTTTTTAAAAGGATTAATACAAACCAGACTGTATTCGTTTTTCAGGTGTTCTCACATTTTCAAGTAATGGCTATTTGAACCGCAGATCTATGGCATAAAAACTCAGTGATTAGATAGCATTTGCACACTAGCAGAAGACATAAATCTGTCTCCCATGGGTGTACATGCACACACCAGTGTAAGCATAATGTTTTCTAAAAAAGTATTCTAGAATATTTTTTAGTAGTTGCAAAAAGTTCACTGAACAATTCTTTCTCCCAATTTATTTTGCTTCACAGTTTTTTTTTCCTTGGTCTCTGAATAAAAGTTGATGCTTACATAAAGTACAGAAAGGTTATATTCAATAGGTTTTCTTTTTCTTACAAGTTAACTTGGAGATGTTTAACGAGCTTCAGAAAGATCCAAAATTTTCTGACTCTAACACAAACCAGGTCTGGAATTTGGGGGTGCGGCTATTCCATTAAAGATTCACATACTTGACACAATTCACATGATGCACTGGCTGAAGTTAGTAGCATTCACATCTTGAAATTTAGCAAGAGTTGCTTCCTAACCTGCCTGTTTCAAAGAGCAGTAACAACCTAACCATGAATATCAACTATTTACTTTCTGCAAATGGTCTACTAATGAAAACTTGTATAAAACCACAAGTTTGTTCAAAAGTTGGTCATATTCCATCAGTTCTGTTTGCAAAGCTGAGAGCACCTGCAGGGTAGCAAAGGACTGTCACTAACAGAGCTACACAATTTATAAAGAGCTGCTAGGAACACATCTTCTCTTCCCACATGATTAGCCTTTCTTTGCCCTGTATAAATTAGATCCAGGTATCGTCCTCAGAGGCTCAGTTGCTTCCCTGAAGACACGTCTTATGGATGGGACTGTGAGCTAGGAATAGCTTGCATCGCTCATTTACTTTCATGACTAGGAAAACAAACAAACAAATAAAAGCAACCCTTTGCTGTTTATCAAGAATACCCATCCATCTGGGATTAAGCTGCAAGCTAACTCTCAAAAATCAGATCTCAAAATCTGATGAAGACTTTTCCTGTTCTTTTCAAGATATCAGCTTGTACCAAGACCTCACAGAAATCTCCCCAGGAAAGGCCCCTGTATGGGTCTGTGGGACAGTGAGAAGTCTGATACAGCTGCTGAAAGTACCAAGAAGAAATGAAGCTAGTCTCCGGTTAGTATCAGAGCTGGGAAAATAGCAACCCAAATCCCTATCTCCTTGTTAATGACTGGGACCATTTCATGCACTACACCTCCTTTCTCCTCCGTGATATGAAGCCATTTCTACAGCAAAGACAATCACAAGGCTTTAAAAGCCGTATCACTAATACATCAACTTGCAAAAGAAGAACAACCCCTGCCACAGGTCACATGTGTTCATCATGACTTCAGGCTGTTTGAGGCTTTCCTTGTTTGTTTTAGAAAGAAACCCAGCACAAGATAAATCTGCGGCTGCCACTGTGTGGTAAAAGTCACACCTGCCTCCCCTCTGCTTTTGGCTAGCACAAGCAATAGCACAGAGATGTCGTCAGGGAGTGAAGGATGAGCTTGTGGTGGGTGAACTCCCCTGTTCAGAGCAAACACTGTGGCATTCCAGGCAGGAATGGCCTATTCTGCGTGGGCAAAAAAGACCTCCACATTTAGACCAAAAGCTAGGAAAAATACAAAACACTTTTTAAAAAAAAAAAAAAAAAGAGTGATCTTTGTGGCAGTTCACAGCTCCAGCAAAGTATCATGGAGAAAAACTATAACCCCCTGTCCCATGTGACAGGACAGAGATTGACATGAAAATTCATCTACCCCGCATCATAAGTCCCCTCCATCAAGAACCAGAGTGGAGATGTCTGTGAAGCACCCAGCACAACAGGATCTGCTTTGGATCCTCTGGGCCGTGCTACAGACACAACAAAAAGGGGGGTTTCTTTGGTTGTTCGTTTGCTTTTTTTCCCTTTGGTTGCATTCATTATGTGTATACCACTGAAATTCCACAGACAATTAGCCCTTCTCTACCTTCCTTTAAGGCTCCATCCTGCAAGGTGATGAGCCCTGAGCCAGTAACGCACCAGGGCACATACCTGAACCTAGGCACAGAATGCTTGCTGTGCTCAACGGGAAGGGCTGAGTCTCAGCTGTGGCCAGGGTTTTCAGCTACTACATCACAAAGATATATGTTCTCCTCACATTGAGCATTTCTTTGCTGCGAACAGAGCTCTAGGAATGCGTGACATTTTTCTATACTTTGGATCTTTGAATATAAACCAAATCAAAGGCTTCCAAGCAGAGCCAGCCTCTTTGTTTTATAAACCAACTTGCTTCTGGAATTTGCACTCTTCAGAATTAAACACTTGCTAAGATTCATGAATATCACAAAGTTTAGAACGTTGATTACAAGAAACTAAAAAAACAGTGAAAAAAAAAAAAAACAACCTGAAAAAGCCACTAACCAAGAGATCTTGCCTGCCTGGGGTGCATCAGCAACACCGTTGGAAGGTACAAGGTAGCACACAGATGGACCTGAGATAGATTCCTCCCGACCTGATCAAGCAGTAATCAGAGCAGAGCTAGTCAGCACAGAGCATAGCCATGGACCCCGTACGAAGGCCATAGATTACACACACAGTACAGCTCCTGCTATAGTCCATTACTGCATTTGCCCATTTTGCCCATTTTATTTTTTCCCAGGCCTTCTACTCTTCCCAGTCCAACTTCTCAGGACAACAGCTTGGTCAGGGCACCTTGGTGCAGAGTTCTCCCTTTCTAATGTCCAAGCCTGCAAGATGGCTGGGGATGTCATACCCAGATCTGTTTATCAAGATCCACCAGCCAGTCTCTTTTGCCAATCATGAAATATTTCTGGAAAGTGAAAGCTGTGACACACTCATTCCACTGCTTGGAGGACAATGCCAAGTGAATCCTTTCCAAAAACATTGCATGGCTAGTGACTGGCTCTCTTCTCACAGATCTGAAAACCTCATATTCCAACAAATGCTTTTCCTTGAAGAAATCTCAATCGAGGCCATCAACACAGAACACGCATTTCGTTTAGTGGTGGGAATGTCAATAGAGGAACTCAGACTGAACACTAAATTAACTGTGCACGTGTCACTGCATGGGCTGGAAAGCATCAGAACTGCCAATCAGGATCCATAAGAGCTCTAATGCTGCTAGCTAAATTTAAGTCTTTTAGCTGGACAGCCTGTTCCTGAAGCAGAGGGCCATATATATTCAACATGTAGTAATCAGGAATGACTACAAAGTGGTTAGAGCATCCAGCAGAACAAAAGCAGAAAAGTCTCAAGCGGTCATTTGGTAATATCAGAAGAGAGATGAGTGAAAATTAACCTTAAAGTTCAGTGAGGGATGGTACTGATCACAGAATCCACAACCACAGGCCAAAAATTAAACTATCAGTTTTACATCAGTTAGTTCACGTTACCAGAACAGAAACACATCTCAAAGAATTGTACGGTAATGGACTTAAGCACTGTAGCCTACAGTCTCTTCTCTTGCACATGTGTGTCTGTCACACTAAGTGCTATATTCTTCCCACCAAATGGGAGCTATGGGCTGTAAGAAATCACTTCTGAATCGAAAAGCTGGAAAGCTCCTTAGGTACGACTTTTCTTGCTTGGTGCAAAAAAGTTACACAGCATAGAAAGTCAGGTTTGAGCTGAGTTCTGTAAAGCAGGAGTTGGCCTTGCACTGTATGGGTGTTGGACCAACAAACTCTGGAGTCCCTTGAACCTCAATTATTCTGTGATTCTGCAATGATCCCATCCATTGCAGACGATAGTCTACACTGTGCCCTGACCGGCACAAGCTCCATCACTCTCATCCTTTCTGGCTAGGCAAGGAGGGAGACCAAGACTTCAGGAGCTGAGCCACTAAATTCATTTCAGGGGAGTGGTAGTCAGAGCCTGAATGCACCCAAAGCAGTGAGCTGGTTGTAGGCCTGTCAGCTTGACTAGTAACCCCCAGACGAAAGAAATACCTATGAGGAAATATTTATTTTACTGAACATTCCAGACTATCAGGTTTCTGGCAGTTTGACTTCAGCACTCTAGGAATCAAGAGCCATGGGCCAAACACCACACTGTCACTGTGCACTCTTAATCTTGTTTTGCTGGGAATTGCTGCTGGCCCTAGGCAGTCTCCAAAGAATCAACTCACTTTCTGTCTTCTTCATATGTCACCCCAATGGTGTCTGACATCCCAAGCAAACTTCAGCTCAGTGTTTGTATCTGGCTCAACAGACACAAGGAATTGCGATGCAAGATAAGCAAGAGAATTTATTCTTGAAAGCACAAGAGGGTGGGTATAAAGCATACTAAGCTCCGTTCCCAGCTCTGCCTCTGACAAGCTTCGCAGGAAGGTGAGAAAAGGAGTGAACAAGAAGCCATCAATGTTAATCGGATTACTAATGACTCAGGATGCCTGCATGTTTTATTGCAGGCAAATACAAAATGGTAGGATGCCCTTATTAACACAGCACCAGGCATAGCTCATGAACTCTGCTGAGAAGCACAGATATTAGTTCTAGTTCAGTGCTGAGCTAACGTGGCTACCCACTTTGCAAAAGGTTCGATGTTAGAGGTATGCTCCAGGGCTCTTCGGCCCCATAGTGAAGCGACACGTCCTTTCGTCTCAGTAGGGCTGGGAGCAGCAGGATGGACTAACTGACCTCTGGAGGTCCTTTGCAGTCACATTTTTTTGTGATGTCTATAGAGACAATGACAAAATAGAACCATACATCTTTTATACACAAACAAAACACTGATGTATTTGAGCTACAGAGACTCAAAGGGAAGAGTTTTTATCTCTATTTTTTTCTTAAAGAAAACAAAACACTGCAAATATTCATTAACTTGTTCTTAAAAATCATCAGCTTTATGGAGCAAACATAAATGGACAATTCCTTTCAAATAATATCAGCAAGTTTAGAAACAAATCCAAAACCCAAGGCTTCAGCCCCTCCAAATCATAAAGAAACTGTATTACCGCCTGCAGATAAATATCTTCCATACCTTGCTTGAATTGCCTGCAGCAAATGAGGTTATAAAGCAATGCCTTGTGCTGATGTGCTGCCCACGTCCTCTCAGGAGACAGAAATATTAAGTGAAGCATCTATTTGTGATGTACTGAGACCCTCTCTTTTTCAAATACGGCTTGACTTGGAGCTCCATGTCTATTAACAACAGCCAACAGGGCAAGAGCATTGCCTTCCTGTGAAAGGGCTGTTCTTCCTGAGGACGGGTGAATTAACCACCTCTTTAAATGTATAGCCTGCAACAGAAGTCTTAGTGATGGGGTCGAAAAGGTCAGCTACGGAGAGGTTGAAAGCATTTTTAACAGGCACGCTTGAGGAGATAAGTCCTATAACAGCACTGGACTGGGACTTGGGAAGACTTTAGGTACAAACTGTCCATGAAGTGCTTATGAACCAAAAGACCTCTCCCACTACCCTTCTGCAAGTTACCCCAACTGCTCTGTGGGGAGCTGCATTACTCCCCATCACATTAGGTGCAACCAAGGGTGATTTCTAACAGGGCAGAAAAAGGGGCTAGCAAATTTGCAACAGCTTGGAAACCAACTCCAAACCAAATTTCCTCTGCTTAAGGACAGCTTGAGCCCATATCTCCATGGAAAATGCTGGAAGCTTTCAAGCCTTTCTTCATTTTGTTTTTAATATTAAATATTCCTTCAATGCAAACAGCACAAATTGAAACCCATGCAGAAATATTTTGAACTGATAAAGCTAGTAAATTCTGACAGGTATCAAAGAGATTTTTAAGTAACTGTAACTGGCTGCAAGGCTGATTCAGTCGCAGGGACCAAAGGGGGGACCTAACAGCACAGCTCTCTTTTCCCATGATAAAAGAGGGAGAGGGAAGGATGAAGGGCAGGAAAAGGATCGTGGAAGTAGCTTAAAGTAATGAGGTACCAACCACCACTGCTCCCCTCTCACACCACTGCACACACGGATACTATTGGTCTAAATCTGCTCTCACATTCTCGTGTGGATTCACTTTACTAATTTGCATGTGTCTGCACGCACAGAGGTCTTTCAGAGTATATCTCAGCTTTGCACTGGACTGGTTCTGCAGATGACATTTAATTTCCCTTTTGTTTACACTGACTTCAGCTCAATAAATTCAGAACACTTGTTTTCAGCATAACCGAGTGCCTGAAGTCTCCCTGACGTGAAAGATGTAAAATGGAGCAAGAAGAAATAAGATGAGTCTCATTGGGACACTTCCTGGGAGCAACAAAGGATCTCAGGAATTGTTTGGCTCTCTTAGTCTTTTATCTCTGGACATTTTTAGAACCTCTCTGAAGTGAGGTACTTTCAACCACAGTTTTTTGTTCTCGTTTTTCTTAAGACCTTCACACTGGAGGCCTGAGCTCTGGATATGTTCTTCCTGAGGTATTTTACAGATGGAGCGGAAGGAGGAATACTGGATGCATTGCAGGAAGCCTTCTAGCTTTCATAAGCTTTCTAGTTTATTTTTGCAGACACATACAACTCAGATCAGAGGAGCTTCCAGATTTTGGGGAGCTTCTCGAAAACCCAACCCCTAAACACTGTAGCCTTCCTATGTAGCCGCATTTGTTTGTCTGCAGATGTTCTGAGAAAAGAACTGCCCTTCTCTTGAGCTCAAATCATTTGTTTGGGGAAGTATCAAGCAGCTGTATGTGAATGCCAGGGAACTGGACCCAAGAGTCTGTAGAGTGATAAAAGCAGGTAGGCCTGGACCTCAAAGGGACCAGCTTTCCTTTATAGAAGTGCCAGCGCTGGCCCAAGAAGCTCATTTCATGAGCAGAGAGTTGGCTGGCACTGCACAGACCTTCCCGGATTATTTAACTCATTTTTCCGCAGCCAGACAGGCTTTGGACAGGTGCTTAATATCTGAGCAGAGCTAATTAAAACCACTCTAGCAAAATCTGACCAAGGCCAGTAAAAAATATATATTAATGATTGTCCCTCTGGAGCTCTCAGAGAGCCTAGGGATGCATCCTCCCAGTACCCGATGCCATGCTGGGAGCTAGGGAAAATACTTTGCTACTGCCTGAGCACCAAGAAAAGACATCTTGGCAGGAGATATACCAGGCACTTTAAGACGACCTTAAGTTTGGCTTTCTTCCCCAGGATGAAGCTGGAGAGATCACCCACCTTATTTGCAAAGATGCACCCTGTCTGCTGAAACAAACCCAAAAGAAAAGCACGTGCAACAACAAAGCACGAGCTGTTTGAAGGAACGTTAGTTAATAAGGTTGCCAACTGCAGATTGCTAGGGCTCTGTTGGCAGGCACCCAACGTTATGGGGCTCACCACTAGTCAGATGTGAACGTGCCAAAAGGCTGGGCAGGCAGACAGACTCTGTTTGCTTAATATATTCTGGATGGGGCTAATTAAGTGATGGTACAGAGATCGATGCATGGTTTGGTGAAGACAAAACCTGCAGTTGTCTCTCAGTGCCTGAGCAACGCTGGACATGGCACTCAGCTCTTGGATTCTCTCCCCTTACTAGGGGATCTTCAGGCAAGCCACTGTCCCCTGCTAGAAGTAAAAGCTAGGTCTGCCCTAAAGGCCCCCTGTGAAGATACTAATGTACAATTAAAACTGAAAAGCAGCAAGCATGGACACATGTTTTCCCCGGATGAAAAGCCAAAGTAGATGCCCTGCAGGCTGACCCACGGGGAAGCAGGACCAGACCCACCACAGAGCCTGGGACCTTTCTTTCCTCAGCTTCAGGTGCACCCAAACTGCCGAAGCATCACGGCTGCTGCAATGAGGTAGAGGAGCCAATTTTTCACTGCCCTGCCTAGGGCTGATTTGTACCACGAACTTTGATAAAGGCTGGTGAGTACCCTAACGCTCTGCCTGCTAGCCTTTTAAAACCACACGATGTTTCCTGTTGGAGATTGCCAGGAGGAAGTTAGCTAACTGCGGCAATGAGCACCCATAACCACACTGCAAGCTGATGCCCCAGGGGGGTGAAAGACACGCTGGAGGAATTCAATCCACGCTCAGAAGAAACCGTTCAGGCCAGCTGGCCATGTACTGTGTGATCAGTCCTTCTCGAACCCGGACTCTCGCAACCACTCGTCACAAGGCACTGCTTCTTTTGAAGGCTTACTCCAAGGATTTCTCTCAAAAGCTTAAGCAGGAGAGAAATATGAGCAAAGTGATAAAAATTAAAGAAGGTTGTGTTTGCTTCTCTAGTAAGTTAAGCAAAGGATAGGGAGGCACTGCCAGACCACACAGTACTGTTATTCAGGTATTTTATTTTTTTTAAAAGGGAGACAATTTCGTTTTTGTTTCTTTGGTTCATAAATACAGCACGTGTGTGGTCTCCAGAGAAACACACCAGCCTGGGCTTTCCCATCCCTAGTCTCTTCCCAACTGTTTTCAGGCACTGCTTAAATACCTGGTGGTAATGTCATTAGTGTATTTGTGTGGGCAAGGAAAATTCTGCGTGTGGAATGACACTGGGGCCCCTCTCCTTAAGGGACAGCTGCCCAGCCTCTCTTTTCTGTTATTCCCAGCGTATTTCCTTGCACCAGCGGTTTGGTGCCTGCAGTTAAATTTGCGGATGCCAAGGCTGACTTTGGAGGGTCCAGCTCGCCGGCTGGTGAGACCTGCAGAGCAGTTGCCTGTGCTAGTGCCAGCATTGCCCTGGCAGGCAGCCCTGCCTGCCGGATGGTGGGAACTATTCAAAGAGAGCTCGTGCTTCGTGACAGGCCTGGACAAAGCATGTTGCTTTGGTTCCCTAGCACACAGAGCAAGGACAGGCCTCTTGCAACAGCCTCATCCTGTGCCAGCGAGTGACATAAGGCCCATGCTCAGGACAGCCTGAGGTGGAGAACCGAGGCCCAGATGCTAAGAGATGCAAGGCACTGAACTCCAGCCCGCTCCACGGCAGTCTCCTGTGCATTTCAGGCTTACAAGAGAGCCATAACCTCTGCGGAAGAGGCACAGATGCAGCTCATGCAGGGCCATGCCTAGGTAGGTGTCACCCGTACAGCAGAAGTGGCTGAGTGTGGAGGTGCAGGCTTACTGTTGGATTTGCCTGGAACAAAACTCTTTCTGTGTCATTCAGTATAAGGGAATTTCCTCTCTCAGATTATATAGATGTTATTTAAAGTGGTACAGAGTAGATTTCAAAACAGATTTTAACTTTGGGAATGAAAGTTTGCTACAAATTTATTCAAAGTGTTGCATTTATTGGTGATGTTTGGGTTAAAAATGTTTGCTTGTGAGTTACAAGTCCTTACTGTTCTAATATATGTACAGCTCTTTTTTGCTGTGTTACTACATTAAAATTATATATCAATAGATAAATACAGTATATTGTTATTTAGTATGCATGCTCAGATACTGACAGAATATAAACATTAACATATTTATATTCCTCAGTATGTAATCAGATATTCATTTGGTATAAATCAGCGCTGGCTGAAGTCGGTGGGGTTACTTCCCATCTTTGCAGTCAGCAAGGATACTGCTGCATTTGATCCCCACGTCTGGGGACTGCCACCAGAACCGGATTCCTCTGCTGCTGTTTTGCACAAAAGAAGCATATCTCAGTAAGCTGTGGTGCCTGGTGCATGGAGCAGCAGGCTAGGCACAGGTTCCCCGTGGCTGTACACAGCTCTGCTCAGCTGATTTGTGCTGCTTCTGCTGAGAAATAACAACAGCATGCTTTTCCACTGCTTTTGGACAAGATTGTTTCTGGTCCCAATCACCCATCTGCTCTAATTTCCATACTTAATACAAAGCAGAACAGTCTCTGGTCCTCCAGGCAGGCCATGGGACCATTCCGCTTCCCCACCTCTGAAATATAAAAGGCACACAGCATAATCTTCCCGTCAGTCATGAAAAATACAGTATAATCTTAAGTAAATATTAGTGTTCCACTTATGTAAATACAAACTGCCGTTGAGGGCTAAAGCACTGAGCCTGTCAAAACCCCTGACTGAACATATTTCTTTGGAAAGGACAGTAAGGGTCAGGAGTGAAAGATGCTTTGGTGTTTCTGTGAGTTAGGGGAAGAGTTCTGCTGGAAAGAGAATGGGACAAATAAGAGCCTCAACCCAGAGGTCTTGGAAAACAGCAAAAGGTGACACTGCTTGGGATAAAGTTTTCTTGATTTATTTCTGAATAAAGCCTTGTGCTTGCAGCTCTACCCCATTTCTTGCTGCCTGCAGGGCAGGGATGTATAAGAGGTTGGTTTAGGATGAAGGTGACTAAAGTGGCTGATGAAATGAGAACTGAGCCTCTTTTGCAGCCGCTCCAGCTCTGAGAAGAAAGGACAATGCCATACCTCCGCCCGCCAAAACACCTCTCGTTCAGATTGCCCTGGTACAGACAACACTGCTCCCTGTACCTAAGCTAGCAGAGGTGTTTTTCCTCCTCCATCCGTTCTCAAGTCCTATCAGGTCCTTCCCAATTCAACAGTGGCTACACCACCTTTGCATTCTTTCACTCTGGCCAAACGCACCTCATTTCTGTCTCCTGGATGGGAAGGAGTGCAAGGCATTTTCAAGAAGACCCGGTGCTGTTTCTGTAGCTGTGGATCTCATTTTATGAAATATCATTCCACCTCTTCAGACAGCTTTATGGAGATAAAGGGCAAAAGCCAGCCAGCACTCTGTCAGCATCTGTAGTCCTGTAGAGCATTGGCTCTTCAGAAGGTCTGCTTCAAGTCCCATTACAGATGAAGGACTTAGATAGCTAACGACCATAGATCCACCCCTGGTTCAAGTCCTTAACCAATCGTTTCCCCATGATTTCCTACGGTATCTTGGATCCATCTCACCCACTGAGTTCAGTATATTAGTCTCACACAGCCAGGCATTTTTATTTTCGCACCTGCACTTTATCAGCTGCATACAGATATTTCTGGTAAGTTTATCCATCATGCAGGATCCTTGTTAAGAACTGGAGTGGTAACTTGCATCTCCCACTGCACATCATAGAGTGGATGATCAGACACAAAATTTCTCAAGGCTCTAAATTACCATTGATGACTTGAATCTGGAAGCCATGGGGACACACAACATCTTACTTCCAGCTGAGTTAAGAGGTATGTCTAGCTCCACGGAAACACTTGCCAGAATGGGATAACACAGAAACTCTGCTGATCTAAGCCAAATATCTCTTGGCCCTCTTAGGCTTCCCATCACCTACCATGAACAGCTAGTCCTTCATGGAGATCAAAGCATTTCAACTACATGAAAAACTGAGTCATAATCTGAAGAAGGCACTGTTATTCTTCCCATCGTATTCAAGAGACTCTGTCTTGGAGGGAGAAGAAAAAAAAAAGCAACATGCCTGAAGTCAGCCAGGCACTCAGAGCTGGAGATAGAACCTGCACCTTTCAGTCCCTGGTCCTCTCCTTGTGCTATGATGTCCTTCTTCTCCCCACACAGAGCAGGGCAGGAGGGAAGGCTGGATCCTATCACTGAACAGACTCGTTCTGTCAATTTTTTATTAGTCTGTAAAACATCAGACACATTCTACTCTTGGAAGCTGGCTACATTTGCCCCACTATTACTTTCTCTAAGCATCAATTTCAGGCCCGTTTGTCTCATGCCATTTTTTAATTCTCCTGCTCTGAACCAAAGCCCTGCTTGTTTCACAACTGCCTTAACTTTGATATAGACATTAGATTTCAGAATAGAGATTTGGCAAAAGAAGGGTTCTAATTGTTGCTGACATCAAGAGAAGAAATCCAAGTATGCTGTGCGTCTCTGCCCTCAGGTTCCTGCAGACGAGGTCTGTCTTTCTGCTGGAGATTTGTACTGCAGGTAGCACAGAAGTAACCAGCTGCTTACCCTGTACCCCCACTGTATGGCTGTTGGACAGGGGCAGCAAAACACACCCCATGGAGACACTGGAGGACATTCAGAGAATCCAGATCCTCCTTGGCAGCTATGGCCTCCTGCGTGGTGACCTAGGAGATACTCAAAGCCTTTTGTGTCGCTGCCCTGCACAAAGGCATTGTGCTAACAGGGTGCTGCAGCCAGCCAGGCCGTACGTGAGAACAGACGTCCAGGTCTGTCAGATTCTTTGTGCATGCAGTGCCTGTGATGGGAGCCCGAATCTTTCCCTAGGCTCCACTAGCAGCATACACAAGGGCCCTGGTGCTGCGCAGTGATGTTTCTTGCCTCCGTTACACGCAGGCCAGCTTGCTGCTTTTGCTGCTAACATTTCTCTTTTTGCTTGCTCACTTGCAGGATACCTTTCTTCATTTGTAAAGAGCTTGAAACCACAAAAGCATTTAAATGCCAAATCCCCGCTAGCCTCAGTGGGATTTAGACCCCCAAATACCTTCAAGAATCTACAAGCGGACAAAATGCCAGGAAACAGTGATAACTAAAAGAAAAGAAAAGCAGGGGGGGAAAAACAGATGAGCTCAAGCTCCCAGCCTTGCAGTTAGACTAAACGAACCCAGCTTCTTCCCCCAGCTTGCCATCCCTAGCACACACAACTGTGAGCACTGCAGAATAATTACCTATATCCAGTTCCTCCTCCTAAGCCCTCCCCCACCCAACTCCGCTTTATGACACTGGAAG
Source organism: Chauna torquata (assembly GCA_013399475.1). Lineage (NCBI taxonomy): Eukaryota > Metazoa > Chordata > Aves > Anseriformes > Anhimidae > Chauna > Chauna torquata. The sequence continues at coordinate 817,897 of VXAL01019629.1, read as the reverse complement.
CACGCACAGCCCATTTTAACATTTTCCAGCCTGAGAGCTGTAGTCCAACCAGGGTGGGCAAACAAACCTCTTGTCACCGCCAAGTATGGCCCAACATTGGCTCCAGCGAGAAATTTCCAGCCGCTATGGAGCCAGACACATTTACATTCCTCTATTTGAAGTAAAACCCTAATCCTTTGGAAGATTTGCAGTCTGAGCAAGAGCTGTGCTCTCACCCATGCCTTTAAGGTCTCTTTCTGGTTTGCAGCAAGGGGCAGCAGCAGGCTCCCAGAGAAAGAAGGGGCTGTGAAAGAAAATGAACAGGGAGTCTGCCACGTGAAGGAGGCTTTTCTTTTGTTTCAGTCCTCTGAGGACTGTGAAGGCTTTCACCAGTTTATCTTCAGGGTCTCACCCCTACACAACGAGTGAAACCATTTTTTCCTCTCCTTATTTTACCATCAGTTAAACAAGAGCACATAGAACACAAGTGTCATCCGATGCCCTGCAAAAACTAAAGGTTTCACAGCACAGCCAGCATGGGAACTCAAGAGACTTGGCTCCAGAAAGCTTGTTAATAAACACTGACTTAATTCACAAGTTTGTCGCAATTCTAATCGCCTGGAAGGGTCCTCAGCAGCTTTGATTTTCCCTCCTGGTTGTTCCCCAGCATGGACACCCTCCTTCCCTTTAAAGGATTGCATCCTTTTGTACTGCACGTATCATGTTTTCCTCCCCACCCTCCAACTACTGACAATGGTGGAATTCTTCTAAAAACACCAAAAAAAGTGGAGTATACATGGAAGTCTGAAGGAAGATGGCTCCAATCCAGTAAGGGCAGACCCTGACTTTGCACCCCAGCAGTCAGTGCCCCAAGTGCATGGTTTTGCTGAATCAGACTGGGCATTCACTGTAGAGGAGCTGTGAAAACTTCCTGTTTTATCTGTAGCACATCTACCTCCATGGAACACTAATCTGAAGTTGGATGGTGCAACAGCACTGCGTGCACTTTGCTCAAACAAACAGGGCAAAGGACAAAGGAGCAGGGAAGCCATCCCAAAGGACTTAAGGAGGGCCAAGATAAAGTCTTAAAGAGATCCCTCTCAGCCTAATCAAGACTGTATCCTGTATAACAACAATGCATATTTCAGCCTGATGGAAGGGATTTCAGACCTCTTCAGCTGCAGTTCTGGAGCTGCTGAAAAGGCTCCAGACCCTGCCCTTCTCTCCAGTTCCAAGCTTGCAGACTGGCAAACCCAGCTCTCAGCATTTCCCAACACCTCCCAGGAACCAAGGCATCCAGATGGATGGAGAACATAGCTCCATGCTTCACATTGCCCTGCCCGCTCAGACAACAGGATAGAAAAGCATCCCAGAGGAAAACACGGCTGAGACGGTGGAGCTGAACAAGAGCAGCAGAGCCTACCAGGCGCTGAAAGTTGTCACAGCCCTGCACAAGTCCTCAGCGCTGAGCTGACCACCTAAAGCACTGGAAGTTAGCACTGGTTATGCCTGGAGAAGCCTAAGTGAGCAAGCTTCCACACTGCTATGCATTCGAAAATGTAAAGTGGCTATTTCTGGGACAAACAGCACTGGGTCTAGCCAGGCATCACGCCGGCGAGGCGTCGACAGCTTCTGGTGGGCATCTCTGCCAGCTCACCAGGTGCTCTAGCACGTCCAAGCCTGCTCCTTCCCCGTGCCACCGCACACCCCGCCTGGTTCCTGCTGAGGTGAGGCTGCACCAGTTGCCGGCGAGCTGTGGGTGAGCACATGATGGAGATTGCCCAGGCTGGGAGTCCAGGATGTGGTTGTGGCCTGGATCTCAGCCTCGGCCCCCAGGCAAGATCACTGTAAGCGTAAGGGCTCCGACTTCCTTCCTGGCCAAGCCCAGGGACAAGCAGCAGTCTCGGAACGGGTCAGTGAATGGCTTCTCACTCCTGGAATTCCATAAGGATTACCTAGCAAACCATAAATTTGCCCTGCTTCTGGATTTCCAGTCAAGGGCTTGGACTTGCTGACCTGGCCTCTTGTTTCTTTCAGCACACACGTTGTGAAACTCTGACTTTCCTGTTTTCTGCCTCCTTCAACCTTAAAGGTTTTTTGCTGGCCAGCCTCACACAGCAGCTTTCCAAGCAACATCACCACAATGGTTTCTCCTTTCAAATGTCAGAACCAAACCCCCCTGCTTATTCAGTGTCTGCAGACAGCTCATCTACTCTTTTCAGGAGGATGAGGGAGTATTTGATGTAGGGAGCAAGGGTCAAAACAGGAGGAAAACATCTTCATTCTGTGCTAAAGCATTATTCTCCCAACACTTCCCTCAGATCACCTCACCACTGCCGAGGTAGGTGTGAAAATAGAGTAAATAAACCCTCTGCGAAGCTCACACACGCGGTACTCCAGCTCCTTTAGCTATGGCCAGCTACAGGAGCGTGACAAGCCCATGTCCTCCCAGCAGTGGTACAGCAGTACAGCCTCTCTATTCAGATGCTCCAGCTCCTTTTGATCACTTGCTCTGCCTTTCTGAGGTTGGGCAATATGTGACTGAGAGCAAAGAGCTGGGAAATCTCCGGTTCGTGTCAAGGATGTGGATTCTCCCATCGCAACTTAGCGTCCTTCTGCTTCCCCTCCTGAGAACCTTTCTGCAAAAGGCTTAAATTGAAAGACGCAAAAGGCTTATGTCAAAAGATGCAAAAGGCTTAAAAGATGCACACATGCAAAAGCAGTAGGCAGTATGACCATGCCTTTTGTCACATCCTGCTTATAAACAACATATGACTCCAGCTTCCCTTGCTGGCTTGGGCATGCTTCAGAAGTGTCACGGTTCCCTGCAGCTTTCTTGCTGCAGTTCCTATCACTGGATACCTAAAGCTCTTGAATAAATTAGTGATTTGTCTCAGCTCTTGTAGCTGCTAAGAAGAGTAGCTCTGGAGGCAGAGACATTCCAACAGGATTACAGTTAAGTGGTTAATAACCTCTGATGAGGATCATTAGAACCTGAAAGGAAAAAAAAAACGAAAAAAAACAGAGGAAGGGGAAGAGGGAAAGGCAAGCTGGCTCTTGTCCCCAGCCCCGTGGCATCCACTACTGAACAATTCCAACACTCAACCAACTGCAACACCTTACCAGCCCTTCCAGCGCTGTGCCTTTCCAGCCTTGCTCAGGCTAAGGGCTGCATTTATTTCAGGCTCACACTACAGTTCCCAGCCCTTTACACCAAATTCTCTAGAAGAGAAAGCTAATCCAGCTTCTACCATCTCAGTTAATTGGGCAAAGACATCCTCTGCCCATTTGAGACGCTCAAATGTGTTAACATCAGACAAATAGTCTCATCTTGAGCAGAACTTTTCACATTTTCCAGTTCTTAAACCATGGCACAAAAATGATTGCAGGATAAGTGCCCCCCCAGACAGACTTCTGGTTCTGTTTAGAACATTGCTCCTTGCAGCTAAGTGCCTAATTGCTAATACAAGACAAACGTCAGGTCCATTTTGATGGCAGGACAAAAAGCTCTAGCTCTCCACACAGAAGGGTGTTGTACCTGTGGAATACCACCAGGAATATCTTCATGCTGCCCTCATAGCAGTTTTTCTGCAAGGGCTCCTTAGGCTCTGGCTGGGTGGAGGAAGTCTGAACAGGAGATGGTGCAGGGAAGCAGTTAGCTCTTCTTGATCCTCTGTGTTCCTTTAGGTTTTGTTTTAATATGTTGAGAAAAAGGCACAAATAATGTTGACAGCTTCTTTTACAGCATTTTCCAGAAGGCTGAAATGGGATTCAAGCGACAAACCTCTAAATTCCTATAAAGTTCCTCTGTATGCCATTGCAAATTAGGAATTTGCTGCCCAAACCACATGTATCGAACTGGCCCTGATCCTGCAGCATTGACATTCTGATGTGTTTTCCTTTCACCCCATTTCATTCCCTTTCGCCAACTGTAGTTGTTACACATCTGTGAATCATGGCTTCCTAGTCAACGAGGCTGACCCACTAATAACAGCATTATTTGCATTATAGTCAGCCTATTTTGCTAGACATTGTGCAAAAATGTAGAAAATGCCAGACCTTGCCTCACAGAGCCTTCAGTAGAATTAGACATGTCTGGTCCCTCTAGCACAGAGGAGTGGGAGGTTCTTGAATTCACTCATGTTTGTTCAACGGTACGCCGAGCAGTCCCCCGATTAACTAATTCCCACGTGGTGCCAAAAGACCACCCTCGTAACTGGTTTCCTCTCCCATCAGCAGAGAGGCCAAGGAAGCAATAGGCCACGAATGTTGGGTCATCCTCTTGCTGCAAGAGTGAGATAAGGAAGATGCTCTGCTGCTGCTTCTGCTCTCTCCGAACTGGCCCTGACCTGGAGGGTGCTGCTGGAGCCCTGGGGGCTGCAGAGCATCCTCATCCTTTGGAGAAATCAGAGGGGCTGGAAAGCAGGGAGCATTCATCACCTTGGTGAAGTAAGCATGGAAGTGCTAAGTGCTAGCAATATCAGGCTGAGCAATACAGGAAGTTTTGGTTGTATCTTCCCCTTGGGAAGCACAGGCATGGTACCGCAGAGAGGCACGAGGGAAAACTGTTAATGTACCGATTCACTGGGTGTCATTTGGAAGGAAATTTGCACTTTCAACTTGAAATTTACATTCTTAAAAATACAGCATTAGCCATTTACTGTCTAGTAGGTGGACCTAGGAAACAGGGAAGTAGGTTTCAGGGGGTTTTTTTTTTTTTTTTCCTACTTTAGCCCACAGCCTGTCCATACTCCCAGCCCCATTCCACTTAAGGAGACCTCCTTTGTGCATGACATTTATGAATGGTTATCTAGTTAGTACCTACAGAACAGGGGAGCTTTCATATAGGAGATAATTTTGTAGGTTCAGCAGGAAGAAATTGGATTACTGGATTATTATTCACCACACAGGGCCACTGTGTGGGGAACCTGTCCATAAATTCAAAGTGCATTGCCAGCAACCTTCCTCTCAGAGTCATGACGAGTCCCCTCTGAGGATGAAGCCATCAGGGTAAAGGACATATTTCTTCTCCTTTTGCAACTTTAAAGTAAATTTATCACTAAAGAAAAGGTGTCGAACTGAGCTCTCGAAGGCTGGCTGCCTGCACGGCTGTGGAAGAACACCACACAGGACACGGAAGTTTTGTCTTCTGTGTTCTGCTCCTGAACATTATTTTCATTAAAATAAATGAAAACATTAAATAGCTCCAAGGGTGTTTGGTGCATTTTTTTTTTTTACACAAAAACAACCATTGAAAACCATACATATATAAAAACTACCAGGGGAGCAGACAGAATCCCTCCAGGTGGGTAGCTCAGCAGAAGGTGCCTCTCTGGAGCAGGCACTCCAGCCCAAGTTTGAGCTGTGTCTGCCCATAGGCATAAGGAGGGAAAGCTTGGTCCCTTTTATGTAGGGAGCCAAAAGAGAAGGTCTGATTTCTGGGACTGATTTTGAACGAAGCCTCATATCCACTCCCTAGCTGAGAACATTTCCAAATTAGACTTCTTCAGACCCCTAAACATCTCTCAAAACCCTCACTCTCAGACTTTTCCCATTTCCTCTCCTTTTTCCTTGCTTTTCTCTCCTCTGTGGAAACCATCCATATCTGTAAAATAACTTTCCTATATTAGGCGAAATAGCCTCAAAACTGGGTGCTGAGTGCCTCCGAGAAGTGTCTCGTTGCCGATCAGTTACCACTGCCTACATACTTGAACCCGGAGGGATACGTTTCTTGCTGGCAGACTGCGGAGATTTGCTGAACCCCAGCCAAGAGAATAGATGAGGCAAGGGGTGTTAAAAGCTACTGTCTCGCCTCTTCGTACACATCACACGCACGAGTGCCTTCAGCACCCAGGGCCCGGAGCCCAGACAATTCGCTGAAAGTCTAATGCATTTCAGATAAGGCTTTGACTATTACCTGGATTGACAGCCAGAGAATGGGAGGAAAAATCCCGGCTCCGGCCCACTCAGCCGAGCAGAAAGCATCCCAGTTCACAGGCTAACCTAGGTCAAGTGATTTGGCGCCTGCGGGGTATTAAAGCTATTTACCAGAGAGGAGAAGGAAGGATCCGCATAATGAAGGGAGCCAACCTTCCTAGTGAAAATTATTTTTATTATTGTAATTCATGATATGTCCTGGCTCTGTGCCCACAGTCAGGCTTGGAAAGGCATTGTCTTTAGTAGAGACAATGAAAAAACAAACAATATTTCTAAAAAAAAAAAAAGAAAAAAAAAGATAAAAGAAAATCTCTATTTCACAACCACCCAGCTCATCCGCTCACTTTGATTCTGTGGACCATCACCACAAAGCTTGTCCATATCAAAGAAGTTCTGGGAAGTTTGGAATTGGGATAGTTGATCCTGGCTCTTTCCAAGGCTTCCTTCCTGAGAATAAGCCTTGCCTGTTAAAGCCCAGGACAACATGTCTTCCTCTCCTCGTTTGAGTGTCAGGCCTAAAGGCAGGGAAGGGGCAGTCACTCCAGGTGGCAAAGGTGGGCTGGGACCCCCAGCCTGGTGGTAGCTGCCCCATCAATGTAAAGGTCCAACTTTCTCTGGGACAACGTTCATCCAGTAGGAAAAACAGGGGGAAATACCCCTTCTGAAGGAACTGAGCACAGCCTCTTTTGGAGCCTTAGCTGCCTCTCCCACCACTTCTTGTCTTCCAACTCCCTTGCACCATCACTGACTGTAAACTAGTTGACACTTCTGCCAACTCTGTTCACCACGTTAATTCCTAGCAGAGACAATCTTGCCTTAAGCTTCCTCCAGGGACTCTTGCCTCATGCTGGGATGGGCGCTGCCTGTCCTGGGGGGAGAGCAGACCCCTGTGGGACAGCCTTGACACCCCGCGTGGGGCTCTGGGTGCGAGCGGACAGGGCTGGGAGGCTCCGCATGAGCCGCGCTCAGCAGGCAGGAGCCAGCACTGGTCCAGTGCCCACGTTGGTCCTCAGTTTGACCTGAGCAGACAGCACGCCTGGACCATAAGTGTGATGGTCTCTAGAACATCTCGACTCTTCCCACTCTGCTTCCATTTTTGCTTTTCATTTTTCCTTTTTTTTTTTTCTTCTTCCTTTCTGGGTTGCTTGTTGGGAAATCTAATGTTCTGTGACCAACTTGCCCCCCACCCTTGCCCTTCCCCTCCACCTCCCATGCCCCTCTGCTCTTTGATCTGAAGATCAAAGTGAGAAAAGAGCACAAACCGGTGACAGCAAGAAAATCAACACACACTTGGAGAAAAAGAAAACACCTTCTTACAAAGAGGAATAGTAACAAGTCCTCTGCTTGTGGCAGCCCCACGTGCAGCTCTGGTCCTTCATTCTCTGAAGTCATCACAGAAGTGTGACAAATGCCCCTGACTGACCAATGCACTCTTCCTGGAGTACTTGGGGAACCCCCAGATGTGGGCTACCATCCAAAAATTTATGTTTTTCTTATAATCAGTTTGACCAATTTCTGCTGCAAGGCTCCAGTTCCATCACTTTTCTCCAGTGCTGCAGTACCAAAGCACATTGCAGGGTCACAGAATCAGCTGCTCCTCTCAGCAGAGGAAAACTGAGTCCCAAAGCACCCGTTCTGCACTGGACCAGCGCTGCCCAGACAGCAGGAGTGCCGCTGTGCGAACCATCAAGAGCACCTCCCTAGCCCGTAGGCTTCACCCTTAGAAAACTTCCTTTTCAGTTCTGAATCACAGCCTGCTTATCTGAGGAATATGAGCAGGACCTTGCTCTGACCCAGCGCAGACGCCGCGCAGCAGCTTGAAAATCAGTGAGCAAAGGATTGCTTTCTCAGGGCTGTGGTGTAGTAGACCCAGAAGCTCATTTTCCAGTCTCCCATGCACTTATCCGCAACACAGTATCGCTGCTGGCTGAGCCAAGAGCTGGTAGGGACAGCCTGTACCAGCAGCTGCAGCCAGCTGAGCCCTCGGAGAAGGATGCTTCGCCACCGTAAGTGTGGGTGCAGGAAAAAAGCAGACCATTTTGCTGCTCAGGCTCAGTTTCTATCATGGAAAGGATAGTTTTGGTCTACCAGGCAAATAGCCCAGGCCTTTTTTTTTTTTTTTTTTTTTGTGACAATAGCTTAGCAATTAAAAAAGAAAACAGGGGTGGGTAGGGGGGAGCATAAAATAAATGGCAGGGGAGTGAATATTGCCTGTTGCAAAACCAGGGCTAAAAGCAGCATCCCCATGGGTTGCTAACTCGCTGTGGCTGTCAGCACTGATCAGAATCAGTTGGTCACTCATCACAGGAAGGCAAATGGTCAGGCCACAGCACATCCGTAGGATCAACAGGCTAATTATTATACCCAGTCTTACTCAAAGAAGCCTGCTATTAAATTCTTAGAAGTCCCGCTGAGCTACAGCACTGTCCTCCAGCAACGCCACGGAGAGACCCAAGGAGCAACACCCGCGGTCCCCCCGTGACGCCCACGTCAGGCGTTCGTGTTTTCAGAACGAGGAATAACGGCGCAGCGACACCGCCGTCTCCCCAGGGAGCAGAAAGCGGGGGCGATGGGCTAATTGGGCACCTCGTTCGCAGAACGCCGCAGGTCGCTGCCGCAGCCCGGCCGCCGTCCCGCTGGCAGGAGGCCAGCGCCGTCACTCAGCACCAGCAGCCTCCCCGTCTGCAGCCTCCCCAGCCACCGCCGCGCTGTCAGCCTGGCGCCCGGGCACCTGGGGGAGGACGCTCGGCGAGGCCCGGTTTGTCTGCCCGCGAGGGAGGAGAAGCCAGGGGCGTGTTGGAGGACGCGTCCCAAAAAAAGAGTTAAGCGCTCGAGGCAGATGCTGCGGGACCCGAGGGGAAAGGCACAGGAGCTAAGGCAACAAATGCTCTCTTCTTCCCCTGCCCGCTCTGTGCCCCCCTGTGAATCCCATGGGCTAAACACCAGCCCCTCTGTCTCCGTGCAGAGCTCTGTCTCCTCTCTCTCAACTCCTTCATCTCTTTCTGCAGCTCCTGGCTTTACACCTACTCAGTAAGCAGTCTCCTGCCTAGCACGGCTAAGTGCATTTTTATCTAGCACACGGTAATTAACATATTTAGAGCGAGGCAGCTTTATTCTGCTTCCTACTGGCAGCACGAAACTCTGTGTAGCTGTTGCGTGCGTGTCAGGGATAACTGCGACACTGCTTCCTTGCAAATTCCTCCAGCCAAACGTTGCTAGAGTGGAACAGTTCACCTGTCTCCTTGTAAATCCTGCAGCTTTAGCCACGACACCCTCGCTGCTTTCTGCCAAGCTACGTCCTGCTTTTTTCAATCAAAATGACTAATTCTCCACACTGCTTCGCATCACATTAAAAGGTTTCACTCAGGGCTGTGTCTGCTTAAAACAAAACAAAGCACAGGAAAAATTGCTTCTAGCTAAAAGAAACATTCTTCCAATATTATATCACCATTCCTTTCCATCACATCTCACATTACAATTCCAAGGCACCGAACGAGAGCACATTTTACCTGTAAGCAGGAGGCAGGTTAGCCTGATTCCCCATGAGTTCAGACACCCACAGCAGGGATTGGGCAGAATTTCCACTTTAACCAGGAGAGGAAGGATGAGTTCAGGTGGAAATACAGAACAGTTACAAAGCTGACATACTCCAGGAGATCTGGGGATGGATGAGCAGAGCAAACTATGCAGAGTTTTGCAGACTGCTGAGGATGGAAGAAGATGCCTTACAAGATACCTTCCGTTTGTTTAAATTTCCTTTTTTACTGCTTTATTTGCAAAGGTACTTTAGAGGTTATCTCCTGTTTGGACAGACCAGCCTTTCCCTTAAAAGGCTGTCAGTTCCTGTCACCTTGAATTAATTGAAACAATCGCCCATCAGCATGCATTAGCTCAGAGAGGCTGGAGTCCGATTAGTGATCTGCCTGTTAAATCACCAGAAGGCTGTTGTTTAATCGTATCTTCCAGCTAGGAATTTTTTGCAATCTTTCCATGGGAGGTTGCTACCAAATGTGACCCAGGAAGTGCAGGAGAGAGGAAAGATCCTTGTTCTGTCATGAAAACAATTTAATTGACTCTCTCAAGTGTTAACAATTAATAACAGGGTAGGAACACTCTCCTTTAGCTGGGAATCTCACAGAAAGTCCTTTTTCACCTTGAAAAACTGGAGGGGGAAGGTGTTGGAGCACTCAGAGATTAAATCCTGGTGGATTTAAACAATTCCAGACTAGAAAAACATCCACAGAAGCAGGCTGGCTTTTGCTGGTCTGAGTCCCATCCCATCCATACCTTCCCAACTCAGAATGTTGGATCTGACATGACAGACAGATGGACAAGAAGATACTAAGGGTCTTGTCTTATTACAAATCCACATAAGCACTTAGATGCTCTGGCCCTTCCCTTGGCCATGGTTGATGCTCCAAACTGCTCTAACTCCAACCTCTGTCCTTTCTCTGCATCAGCCCAACACAGCAACAAACCCAAGTACCAGAGCAGGCTTGCCTGGTTCGCCTGGTTCCTGCTTGCTTTTGAGATGAGCATCTGAACACCTCCTGCGGTTGAGAACCAGCAGAGACCAAAGCACAACCCGGATGCCCCAAGGAGAGGGGCATGCTTCTCCCAAAGGGTCAGGTCTGCATCCTAAACTCCTCTGAGTGCTTTTTAGCTCATGCAAGTAGCTCGATAAGCTTCAGCAGGACTCCGCACAGAGTTTGTAAGAATGACTCATAACGAGCAATAAAGGCTTATCGCTCATGTGATGGATTGTGAGGCAGAGTGTTGGTTTGGGTAGGGGAGGCCGGAGAAGCCAGCCTTCCTGCAAAATCCACTTGTAGCTGTGGCTGGGGGCATGGTGTCAGCAGACAGCCTCCACGACTGCAAGGAGGCAGTGCCATGCGGCCTCGTGCAAGACGCACGACCCAGTGCCTGTGTTGTGCCTGCGCGCCTCAGGTCATCTCGGGAAGCACCTGCTGTGTAGGTGCCAGACAGAGATGATATCAAATGAAACTTTGGCACAAAAATTGACATACTTCTGCAAAGCCAATTTACATTCCTTGCTCTGGGCTTCTGGAGCCAAAAAAAAAAAAATAGTACTTTGGATCCAAACCTGACTCCGTGGCTCCAGTTTGCCTAGCATAGTTTCCCTGGTATAATGATAAAACGAGGTTCTGGCTCACAGCGCTGTGTCCTAGAAGAGTCCCCAGTGGGTATTGCAAAGTCTGTCATAAGAGCAGACTGGGAACAAGACAGCAGTTATGAGATTGTGATGAAAAATGGTCTATTTGTTGCGTTGCCCAACTCTGTTTCCATCTTTGTCCTCAAGGGCTTCCTTGCAGACGCTGTGATTTGCTTTTTTTTTCCCCTTTAATGATGTTGGTTTGGAAAAGAGATTCCTTTTTTCCACCCTCCTGACACACGCTGCATGTGATCCCTCCTTCCCTCCCTCCTGCGTTGCGCTCTCTTCCCTGTAGCAGCCAGAATCCTCAGCGGGGCAGAGCAACAGAGTCGCAGACCTAAAGGTCCTACCCCGGGGATCAAGAAGCACCAAACAATACTGGAAGGTCTGCTGGTACCAAATCCACTCTGTTGGCTGCTCATAGATAATACAGAGTTGGATAACTTGCATTTTCTGGTCTTGAATCTCCCTCATTACACTCTGAGTCATTGTTTGTACATTTACAAAGCTGGTTTGAGAACCCCCTTCTCCTGCAGGAGCTTCAGCCGCTCACTACACGCGCACTGTCCAAGGGCAACCAACAAAGGGTAGTGGACGCAGCCTGTCTCCTGTCTTGATCTTTCAGCATCAGTCTCAGGCAAGTACGTGGCTTGAACATGCAGAATCCGTTCCTTCCTTCCACAGACAGCCAGCAGCTTGGCAGCCCGCCGCTCCCAATACAAAGCAGAAATCAATAACCCGGCATCAGGTTATCTTCATTTAACATAACACTGACGTAAGAGTATCAAATAGCACATAATACTACCGATATGTAGTATATAACACAGTATGCTCATTTGCCCACTTGATCTGTCTTTTGCAGTTGCTTCATGAAGGCACCATCGTATTGTGACACTATATTAACACAAGTCATTTAACGATATAAATATTTCCTAGTGTTTGGGCTTCTCGTTCAGACCTGGCAAAGAGCTATGCACGTGCTTGGCAGGCATCACGACTTACAGACCTGCCGGAGGACTCTGCTCCTCCAGTTTTGCCCTATGAGTGCTGTTCCCTCCAAGTGCCTTCCGCAGCAGCCTGTGTGCCAGCGGACCTCCCCAGGAGCACGCGGGCTCCTTGCTGGCCATTTGTTTGTGCCTCAGCTCACTTTCTGCCCAAATATTCATGCTGAGGTTCTTGTCAGACTTGACCAGCTGTCTGACACGAGCTTGCTGCCTCCTGTCCGGTCCTTCTGGCTACCTTTCCTCCTTTGCTTTCTCTCCCCCTGACTCCACAGCCCCATCCTCCTGCACCTGATCTGCGTGGACACAAACCAGCCCCGTCTCACACAGGGCCATGATCTGATGGCTCCGACAGCTTCACTGACCTGGTTTTCTAGGGCAGCCCTGTAGCTCCTTACATGTTTCCTGCAGGGAGAGCAAGTCTCACTCCTTCAGCTTCAGAGACATTTCAGACAGCCCTTAGCGTCATAATATTAGCCTGTTACGTCTTTTGAGAGTAGCACAAGCTTTTAAAGCAAGGTGCTTAAGAAATCAGACTTCTGTTTTTATTGGAGTCCACTGAAGCCAGGAGCAGCCAGAATTAAATGAACTTGAATTTTTCAAAAACTCCCCTCTTGGCCTCTGCAGTTTCTACCCAAAGCAAATATGCTCAGGCTATAAGGCTGAGCTGAAATGAAGGTAACGCTCATTAGAGTATAAAGGCTTCACCTTTACGAGTATGGCAGCAGAAAAATAACACTGAACTGATTATTTAAACACATTTAATGCAGGTTTTTATTGATTCTCTTCTGAGGCACTGATCAGGCAAATACTTACACAGGTGTGTAATTGAAGGCCCTGGGAAGTGCCAGGCAGTTAATTATTTGCAGGAATGGGGAGCCTTTTTCCCAGCTAAATAATGAAATATAAATTTGCAAATCTGTCAGTGAGTAAGCAGCTCTCCCTTCATTGACTGCTATTCCATCTTTGTTGCGGGTTTGTGTTAGGCAGCTTCCATTGGCAACAAAAAGCAGCGGTAAGTAGATTCAGACGATTTCAGAGTCTTTTCCCAGCTGGGTACAAATGTCACCTAGGGCAGAGTTATGTTCATTGTTTCTTCTGTAATTTTCCTCTCTGGGCAGGAGTGTTTCAAGTCTTGGTTGCTGATGTGGGCTCACGATCGAAACTAACCTTGTTAGTTCTCCTTACTATGAAAAGGACTCAGCCTACCTGCACTCGGGTTGCTTTTCTCAAGGCAGCCAAACCCAGTCCTGCTGCGCTCATGAGAGCCCTCCTGGATATACACCCAGTCGTTTCCTGGGCTTGGGTTCTGTTGCTCTTGAGCTCTCACCCACACGGATGTGAGACTGCCTATCCTCCAGGAGGGGCTATTCCCACCTTTGGTGGATCTTCACATGCAGCTGAATTTTCTAAACACCTCATTAAGGCATCCAAAATGTAGGCAACTTTGAGGTTAGTTTAATATTAGTTTCTGACAACTGCACTTAACTGTCTGTTAAAAGCAACGAACCAGGAATACATGGAAAAGATGCTAAAACACCAAAACGAAGAGCACAGCGCAAGGAGAGGCATTGCCACTCCTGTCTCACCACACAGGATTCAGAATTGCACGCTCCTTTCGTCTGGCTAGAAACTGTTCAAAAGCCACTGGCCGTCAGGAACAGCAGCTAAACACCCCAGAACAGCGAACAGCCATGGCAGAAATGTCGTGCAGCGCTGCAGCTTTGTGACCATGGGGCCTGACGGGAGTTTCCTTTATGCTTGTGCTCTCTACTACGACTTCTGCAGTCTAAGACAGCTGAGGGTGGGTGACTGCAGCGAAGAATAAAGCACTTCTCCTGCTTAGACAGCCAGATTTGACAAAAGCCTCATGGGCAAGCACTCACGGCACGTCGCTCTGGCGTGTGCCTCAGCAGAGGCGCTTGGTCTTTGGCATTGTCACTGCCACATCCTGCAGCAGGGTCTTGCCATTCCCTCCTGCACACCTCCCCAGACAACTCCTGCCACAGGTACTTTGGCAAAAGGGATTCCACTTCCCTCTCTGGGCCTGTTCCCAACTCTGTCTGGAGTAGGAAAAAAATTCTTCTTCAGAGGGCTGGGGTTTTCTCTTCTCACTTTAATTACAAATACAGAGGTGGAAACAGCCTCCTGTGGGGTCACTTCTCCAGGATAAGCCAAAGAGCTTTCCCTGCGTATCATTATCATCCTTCCCTGCACTCTTCTCTCCAGACTTCTCTGCATCACAGCAGACTGCTTGCCATATCAGAAAATCCCTAAGAAATGGCCAATGGGAGAGATTTAGGCTGTTTCCTTCTGGGAAGAATGCGTTTGCAGAAAACCGTCAGGCATTCCCCAGGAAAAAAGAAAGTACCGCTGAGAGCAAAATCAGGCTTGGAAGCCTAAGATCAGACATGGATCTTTGCTTTCTCTCCCTACCCCCAACCTCCTCTAGCAAAGCCTCATCAAAGGAGATCTGGCAGGAGGGATCACTTTACATGTGTTTTCTCGGGGCAATCCCAAGCCTTCCTGGGTCACCAGTAATTTAGATGCTAGCACTGAGAGGTGACTTCCCTGCTGCATCTGCCCATATATCTCCAGCACTTTCCTAGAGCCAGCCAGTCTCACTCATACGTCCTCATCCTCAACTTTGTGATTCCAGCATCCTCCTCCAGCCTCTTTCAGGCCACCAGAGCCAGCATCTTGCACGAGATTTACGGAGGCTGCTTGGCCAAGAGGCAGCCTTTCATTGCTTCCTACCAGGGGGAGCCTTGCACCAGTAAAACACGTTCTCCAGCTCCCTGACGCTTTAATGCAACCCCAGCCATCAGCATCCACCGCATGACCTTCCAGGGGAGGTACAATATCTTGTTTCAAGCCTTTGTCTTTATCAACATGGGAGAAGAATGGGCAATCTGCACAAACCTCACTAAAATTCATGCTAGTAAGCTCAAAGATCAAGGAAGGTGCAATAATCCCCCGTGCTGAGAGCTGGTTGAATAATGGAGTTTCATTTCCTCACTTGATGGAGGGTTCCCTCCTGCCCCCCGCCACTTTGCCAGCGTCACTGGTGCTTTGCATCACCTGCTGTCAACTATTTTGGAGGGTCCCACAACAGCCACCAGAAACTGCTCTTCCCTTTCCCTGTTTGGCATTCCTGCTCCTGTGGGTGGACTACCAGTCACCACCAGGAAGGGCCAAAGGGAGCCTGAGGAAGGAGATAAGGGATACGCGCAGAGCATAGCCCTGCCCAGAGCTCCACAGCTCTGCTTTCTGGCTGAGTATTGCTCAGATTCTCACGTGTGGGATGTTTTAAACAAGGCACCCTAGGTTCTGAAAGCTGGATGCGATTTTCTCTCTCCTGTCCTCTCTTTCTGCAGAGACTTTTGGTATGCAAGCGAGTCTTCCACCCGTGTTCTCACATGGGTTGCAGCTCAGGGCGGTAATTCCAGCACATCTTAAACTGCCCAAGCACTCACAGATTCCAAAAAGGATTTGCATGTGTTGCAACAACCTTGGTGGAGAAAAAGATACAGCCTCAGGACAAATCCCAAGTGCTCAACGCCTGTATCAAAAAAAAGCACCTGATTTTGTTACAGGAAGCCTGTTAGAGGAAGCTATTCATTTACTGTTAGATTTGCACACACACAAAAGTGTCTATGTACATGCACAAGCCTTTTGAAGTACACAATATCCAGCAAGCCCGATTCACGGTCACCTATTGTACGTGAGCAGGGCAAGGACACACAACCCCCGTGCTAGGTCAGCTACAGAGCACAGCCTGCGCTTCAGCAGGACTGGAAAGGGAGCTCTGGAGAAGGCAAACGCCTTGCACATGGCACTTACCCCCAGAGTTATTTCTTTACATGCTGGTTTGTCCCATCTCTCTCTATTAAGAGCAGCAACCTTTGCAGAAAACTTGACTCGTGTAAAGCTGAGATTTGTACCTCGTAGTAAATGACAAAATTGGTTGGAAGGTGAACCACATTCTGTGCGTTGAATATTTGACTCCCAGTAAAGCAAGTAGCAATAATATAAAGGCAGAGAGCTGAGAAAGCAGACAGTGCGTGGAGCTGCACTGCACAGAACCGGCAGCACCCCTGGCCAGGCTGGGAGCAAGCCTTCTACACACGTCTTACCAGCATCCAGTTCACTGCCCTTTGGTGTTCAAGGCTCTTCAGAAAAGTCCTTTCCACTCGGTTCGCATTTTACTTCCACGTATCTAGGAATACCGCACCCTTCTCAGCTATTTGTCCCTGTAGGGGACAGCTGTTGTGTGCT
The DNA here is from genome assembly GCA_013399475.1 of Chauna torquata. Taxonomy (NCBI): domain Eukaryota; kingdom Metazoa; phylum Chordata; class Aves; order Anseriformes; family Anhimidae; genus Chauna; species Chauna torquata. The sequence continues at coordinate 801,529 of VXAL01019629.1, read as the reverse complement.
GCAGGAACAGTGCAGGACCCCTTGGTCCTCAGCGGGTGACAACGCAGCAGTGCATCCAGAAGGCACGTGAGGCTGGCAGCGTTTCCCTCCAGAGGTCAGAGCTCTGGCTGGCATTACTGGCAGAGACAAAGATCTTTTCTAGGTCTTATCACACTATCACTCCACCTTTGAATAATCTGAGAGTTCCTGGGGGGGTTGTTTGGTTTCTAATCCCTTTAACCATCTCACGAAGTCTGAGAAAAGCTGATGGGATTTGTCAGGTTAGGTAAGGGCTGACTCATTCGTGAATTGGCCCAAGCTGCACAAACGCGCTCAAAGCCTGATACAGTCTCTATCCCAGCCTTCAGTTTTGCTCTCCAGTGAGCCCTAGCTCCCAGGGCAGTTGGGATCCTAAGCATACAACAGAAGGCACTCAGCCTTTGGAGAATCAGAGTTTTAAATGGAAAAAAAAAGAAAATTAAGAAATCCTTCCCCAGAGCTTACAAGGCATATCCAGATGAAAACGTTGCTTAGAAGTCCAACACCTTGTTATTTTTTTCCACACAGTTATAAGAGACAACCCAGAGCTTTCTGAGTAGCGATTTCCTGGTTTCTTAGAGAAGATCTTTGCATTCAAGCCTCTGACATCTGTGTGCAATGCATGCTAACTAAATCTGGTAGCAATGTGATGGTCCCAGACGTAAGTTTCTACAGATTCCTTGCTTTTACCTGGCTGCTTCTTTCCATGAAATCTCTGAATATCCTCAAAGATGTTTGTGACAAAGAGGAGGTAACCAACCACCTAGAAAGAAGCGAGATGTCCTGACTGAAATCAGACAGACAGAGCTGACCTCCAGGCTCCCACAGTTATGAACGGGATGAGTTTTTGGTGCAGGGAGGCAGGGGAGTCAGTTACTGAAACCCCGAGTCAAGGCAGGAGCCCACGCAGCGTGAAGCAAGCCCATGTGCCCAGACAAAGCACAGCTCCGAGGCCACGGCGAGGACCCCAGCATGCGAACGGCTGCGCCAGGTCAGAGCAAGCCCCCTGTGCCTCGGCAAGTGACCAAAAGCAGATGCCAAGAGCCAGGCCACGTGTGAGAGCTTCCACCCAGAGGCTCACAACACGAGGGAGAGGACACAGCAGCTCCTTTGGGCCACTGAGGCAAAAGGAGAACAACCAATTCCTCAGCGTACGGAGCCCGCGACACAAAACAAGGGACTCAACGCAGGCAGCACAGGCTCCATGCCACACACTGCAGCTTCGTCAGGGTCGTTACGCTGCGTGCAGCAGTCCCTGGGCAAGGCTGCTAGCAGCACAAGGACACGGGAAGCAGGAACCTGGCTACAGCTGGAAACAGTAATTTTTTCCATTCCCCCACACCTCCTCCTTTTGGTCCCGATACAACTACACTGTGTCTTCAGCAAATGCTCCCACTGAGTTTTCAGAGTCAAAACAGCACATTCCTTATGACCCCAAATGCCTGTGTGATTCCACTGGGCACGAGAGGAGAGGGGAAACACGAGCAAGGCTGGGCTTCGCTGGGCCAGCTGGAGGGAGGAAGCTGGTCCCAGTGGTCCAGTGGAGACAGAGCTCGTCTGGAACAGCCCCTGCTGGAGATGAGCACCACAGCGGGTGGTGTCCAAGCCCTCAGGACTGGAAACAGTCCTCAGCCCAGCCCCGGCTGCATGCAATGGGCAGCAGCCGACTCGTCTCCAGCAGCAGAGCTGGACGAGAGGCAGCAGATCCGCAGGCATCCCTGGTGAACGAGGGGCCTTGCTCACAGGCACCCAGCGTGCTGCTCTGAAGGGCTGCTGCCTGGTGGTGCGCAGAAGGGGGCACTGGCTTTGGACACTGCCTTGTTTTCACATGGCTAGAGTTCAGCAGGCCTTGAAGAGGAGTTCTCAGCTCTTACTACTTTTCCTCCAGTCAGTGAAAGCTAACATTAAAACAAAAGCATCTAGATAGATTTAACATCTTTAACAGTGGCTTGGAAAAAGAGGGGGACGTAAGCAAGAGGAAGCACGGGAGGAGGACTGAGGTCTCTGGACAGGGAGGGTAAAGCAGCTATGCCGTAGTTTCAAGAGACGATCAAGATTTTGATCTGGGAGGCTCCTTGTCTCTGCCATTCTAATGGGGAGGGGGATGCAGAGCCATACAACACTCCCTGGAGAGGGGGTCTTCCCCTCTTCCCCACGCCCTTCACGCATACCCTCAAGCCAGCTCATCTCCTGCGCACGAAGTCAGAGTGCCATGCCTCCCGGGCTGCTTACTTATCCTCCCACCTCTATCTGGAGGCATGCCTATTAGAGAATCATCACAAGAGCTGCCCAAGGTATTCCAGGCATTTTCCGTTGCAGCACAGCAGGCGTTAGTACTGTTTGTCCTTCAGAAGCTGCAAGGACAAACCATCAGGGAAACCTTCAGTTTTTGGACCTCTGTCTCGCAGCATGTTGAGGGCAGAGATGCTCTGTTCACTCCCTCTACGTCCTGAGGAGGAAGAAGGGAGGTGGAAAGCATCCCAGTGAAGTCATAGCCCGCTGCCTGGCCGCGGCGAGCTTTGGCATCGCTGTGTCTGACAGTGCCTAAAGGTGTCTTGAAATGCGGAGAGAAAAATCCTCACACTCCTTAAGTGAGATCATGCTTTTTAATTAGCCTTCACTGACAACTCAAGCATGAACAAGCCTGGTGAACTTCCACATCGCAGGGGATCTGCGCGCACACTACTGCTCGCGGCTGTGCGGGACGGGACAGAACGGGCACAGGGTTCAGCGCTAGGTGGGAAAGGACATGAGAGTCCGCACACAGATCTTGGCAGCCACGTGCTGCTCCTGCTGTCTGCCATCCACCCTCATCCCCTCTTCCCTAGCATCATCCCTGCAGGTCTGAGGCTGTCCCAAGACAGTCGCTGTGGCTGATGGAGGGGGTGAAAGTCAGGGCTGTCACCACCACAGACACTCTTCCTCTCCCCCTCATCCCCCTCCCGTTATCAGATCCTGTCCATCTGAGGTTTAAGCTAATGGCTTCCCCACGCACAGCCCAGAACGGTATTATCAGCCAAGATCCCTATCACTCTCTAATATACCTAAAGGCTCCAGCTCTTATTTGCTTAAAACAGGGGGGAAGGAAAGAAGAATGTAGCCCATTGAGCCCTAGTGAGGCAAGGGGCAATGGCTGGAGATCCAGCCCTGAGATGTCTAGCGCTTTTTCCCTGGCACTTTGCTTTAAAAGAGGGAGTAAATATGTCAGTACAGACCCATTCCACAAATACCAGTCTGCAGGAGCCAGCCTGGCTGCAGTTTGCTGCCTGGCCCTTTGCTCTTGGCTACCCAGCACGCTCCAGCTGCTGCCAGTGGCTTCATGGCAGGGATCTTTTCTGAGAAGAGGACACTTGTCCAGGTGCAGGGGTCCAGTGGACACAAGTGAACACCTTCTGAGCGCTCAGCGTGGCCCTCAGCACAGGAAGTATCTTCCCAGAAGGCCTGAGCAGAGTCTTTCCCTAGGTATCACAGAGCAGCCCCATCACAAGTGGCTTACTTATTTCTGGCACCAATGGTGCCTTATTGAGATCTACACTACACCACCGTTAAGCAACAGTTTGAGTGTTTTCAGTCCCAGCAAGCAGTTTTATTTCGTTTCACTGCTCAACAGCAGCAACAAAACTTGACAAGAAGCCGTGAGGGAACAGGCTTCAGAGAGCCCTCCCAGACCCAAGTCGATAGCCCCTGCTGTGAAACGGTTCCTGCTGGTGCTCCTGCATCTTACCCCTGGCCCAGACACCTAGGGAAATAACACAAAGCAACAGGTTGCCATCTTCCAGAGGGACCATCCAGTGTGGGACTGATAGTATCCATCACGCAATTAGTGGGCCAGCGTTCATCAGTTCTGCACAAGTAAAACCCAGGAACAGCCTGAGAACAGGCAAATGCACGTGCAGAAGTGCTCCTTGTAACACGGGCTCTGCTGTTCCTGCCGTCGCGATATCCTGCCACTGGCTGGGGAGTAGAGCAAGAGGAACATGGTGGCTTTACATGTCTTTTCTTTCCAGAGAGTCTGTCTTACAGGCTCAACAACAGGTGATGCCAACTCAGCCAGCCCTTCAATCACTGCAGCACCCTTCTGCTTTTGCAGGCTTGCAGTCTTCAGTGACGTGGAGCAAGCTCTTTTATGAGATTAGCCAACTCTGTTTCTCTCTCTCACTCAAAACGGACCTCGCTGACATATGCCACCAGCACCTCAACATCCAGGAGACCAGTACACGGAGGACATGAGAAAACACCAAAGGGTTTAAGTGTTCCTTGTGGCCTTCATTAGTGTGCAGAGTATCAATCCCTTTCTTCCTGCATCTCCAGATCCCAGAGTCCTTGGCCGCTCTTACAGTATTGCTTCTGCTGTTCATCAAGAGCATTTTTCCCATTGCTGGTAGTTCACAAGCTGTCATGCATCTTGGTCAGCACAGGGCCAGGTCAGAGAAGAAGGGCCTCCAGCAGGATGGGTAGCTTCAGCCCCTCACTTGTGTGATGGGGACAACGTGCCGGGGGGACTGCTGGGTGGAACGCAGGAAGCACACCTGGCCTGGCACAAACTGTCCATCCTTAATCTCCAGGGGGTTCTCACTAGGTCTTCTCCGCACTTCTTCCTCCCTTGATATCATGTATGCTGTTTCCAGGGGCCAGTACCAGTGGAAGCTCATAGAACAGGAATTTTATGTTGACTGGCTGGCTGCAAAGATACTTTCAGTGTAGTGCATTAGCACTGCTTTGGGCTCCTGCACCTCACTGGCATCTCTTGAGACAAGAATGAAGAGTACCTCTAGAAGCGTGAAGTTTCTTTGTCAAACAAGACATGCCCTGTGCATCCATTTCTTCTCCTTCGCTGTTGCACTTCACGCCACGTTCACTCGTGGTGTGAAAAAGCCTAGCGGAATGCAGGTGACCAGGCACGACCTCACCAGGTCACCGCTGCAATGGGCGAGTCACGGGATGCACAGAGACACGGAGACACTTGCTCACTGGTGCACGTGCATTATTGCAAGATGAGCAGCCTCCAGATAAGTAACCCAATACATTGTGTTGTTATAAAATGGGGTCTTTATGTGCAGAATTTGGATGTCACGCATACTTTTTGCTTCTTTTTTTGACCATGAAAGATATGTGGTTAATTGATAAAAAAGAAGTTACTTCCAACAGCAGAGAATATTAACCCCCTCCTTGCCCCAGGCACCCATAAGCTCTGACGAAGTGAAGTGGAAAATAAACCCTTCTCCAGTCACTTAGCAGGTCTGCATTGGGAGGAAATAAGGAACTCTGCACACCCCTCAGATCGCGTTAGTCAGACACCACAGCATTTTTCAAATAGTCTGTCATTAATCATGACAGCACAAGAGAGTGAGAACAAGATCAAAGAGATAGAAGTCCAAAATTCCTGTTACAGACTCTCTGCAGTTAAGGTAACGACAAGGTTAGGAGCCAGCAACAAGCAGTCTCAAAGTATTTCAGTCTAGCTGGGCATCCACTGCTGTAGGAGGCAGAACTTCTGTATGGACCCCTAACCTTCATGTGGCAATGCTGGTGTAGCCCAGGTGAGGATCTAGCCACTTGGATTTATCCAAACCACAGAAAACAGCAAAGCAGGACTGGAATCTTCAAAGAGATGATAATTCCAGCAGCTCCTGCCTGTGGTTGAAACTGGAAATACCACCCTCTGAGGTCAGTGTTTCCTCACCTCCAACTGAGGAAGAGCCTCTGGCAGCACAAAGGCAGCAAGAAAATGGGGGAAAAACAACCCAGACAATGGAAGTTATCCAGATATTACCCAGAAAGGTTCTGGAATGGACACCCCCCACTGCTGGGGAAATTTCCATTTGATTTTCATCAGAAGGTTTCAGGAAGGCTGATGACTCCTTCCCTGAGTGGAAGCCAGACACGATCCCTCAGTGCTAGTGCTCTTGTGCATGAGCCCTGAATTCCTCTAATGCCCCATCTTTCTCCGCAGCAGCAGGAGGAAGCTGATGCTCTCGATTTGTGTCAACGTTTACAGGAGTTAACCAAGCTTATAAAGCACTGCTGCTCTTCACAAAGACAGCGTTCCGTTGGTGTACACCACGTGATACCCGAGGGCAACCTAAGTGAGCTCCAGAACTCAAGCACTCATCATCCCTGTGTGGGCCCAACACATAGGGTGCTGGAACCCAGAGACCCTTTCCTGAAGGGCTGGTGGCTGAACTAGGCACGACACACCAAGAACGAAGAGACCTGCCCAAGGCTAACAAGCAAGTCAGCGAGAGTGCCAGAAACCGCACCCGGGCTTTCCCTTCTCTTGCTCCAAGCCATGCCTGCTCCCACAGGCTAGCACGTGTCCCCTCGGGATACAAAAGTCAGGGCTTCAGAGAGTTCCAGCTAGCATCCAGCCCTACAGGCAGTAACACCGCTACCCACGCGAGCTGCCCTACTGCTCACTCTCCGGTCTCTTGTAAAAACCTCCCCAGAATCTCTATCACTTCATAAAACTTTAAAACCAAAACCTGGTAGGAGATATTTATAATGCTTGAGATCATTTCCCCCAGATTGACTGTCATTCCTGTTTTATAGATTACTGGCAACTCCCAGCGCCCTTTGCTGGGAAAAAGAGGGTTTGATAATTACAACAGCCCTTTAGACCTTTGATTTAAACAAAACAAACACAAACAACTTCATTCTGTAAATATTTATTAGACTCCAAGTGTAAAACACACAGAGCAAACATTCAATACCCTGTCAAAGGAGACACCTGAGATGGTTCAAGGACTATTTTCAGCCAGTTTAAGTTGGCCCAGCTTTTTTTTCTTGCAGCTAGAGCTACATTGAAGAGTATTCTCCCACCTACCGAAGCTTGGTTTCCTGTCCACGCAAGCATCCCAGCTAGTTCACACCGCAGCCAGCGCTGCCCAGAGTAGGAGCCTATCTTTAAACCTAGCTCGTGTTCAGGGGAAGCGGCTGCCCTCGCCTGCCTGCGGGGGCTGCAGGCTCCAGCCTGCTGGAGGGATGCTCCTGGTCTCAGCTGTGTATCTCAGTTAAGGGTTCCCCTACGTTTTGCCTGAAAAAAAATGCTAGAAAACGTTACCAGGCATTTTTAAGCCATGACCAGCCAAGCAAGAGACAACAAGAGCAGCCAGAAGGCAGCCTTGCTCCTTTTCTTCCCCAGGTTCGGGGCACTTTGTTTTACTGCCTCCCAGGGCCCCAGCACTGGTCCAGCTCCCCGTGTCAGCCTGTCCTCAACACCTCTTCTCACAGCTCCTTCAGGAAAAAGGGGTCTGGGAGAGTACACAGTGAGGAGGAGGAGCACTCCTTAAATAGTGCAAGGCAACAAACTTTTCTCCAATTTCCTCCGGCCAGATAGAGCTCCAAGTGCCGTTACATCCCCGCCCCAACAGCCAGGCCCACCTTTACAAGAGAGCATCGCGGCTGAGACTCCTTTCCAGAGAGCATCTGCTCTTCCAGTGCCCTGCAAGGTAGCCGCAGCTAGAGGGAGGACCTATAGCAGAAGAGAAATAAACCCTGTTTGCATGCTTGTCTTTTCACTGTCTTCAGCGTTTACACCAAACAAACAACAAACTACGCTTCCTGGGGGGTGGGGGAAACCAAGCTGCACTAATGACCCAGAGTGCAAAGTGGATCTAATGAAGAAGTAAGTGCCTCAAAGGCAATTTAAGGTCCTAACTTCAAAACACACAAAATCCAGAGGAAAGCTTTATGGAAACACAAGATGCTGTTCTCCACGTGATGCCAGGTTTCTCTCTTGTTTTTTGTCAGTGCAGCAAGTATTTCTCAGAAGTCCTAACGCTAGAGAAAACATTTCCAGGCGCGTTAGCACTGTGTGTGAGGACATCTGAGCTGTCCTGAAACTCAGTGCAGAGGGGGAGATCCTGCAGAGACATCCACACAAAAGCACCAGTGCGGCTCTGGAGCCTGCACCACCGATCCTCCCGGAGCCGCCACTGCAGCGCACAGCTGTGCGCTCCACGCTGCGGAATTTTCAGGCTATTTCCATCCTTATCTCCACTTGGAGCCTCTGTATGAGTTGATTAACTGCTTATACAATCAAGAAAAAAACATTTCTCAACAGTTGCCTCCATCCCCACGACCTCCAAGCAGATTTATTTGTTTAGGCGGTTACAGAACCACAGGTCTATGCAGAAAAGTCAGGTGCAGATACGAGAAAGCTGTTCCTTGTGTGTTAGGACCGTGCCACAACCACACATCTGCTTCAGCCCTGGTGGGACTGAGCGGGGCCGTAGCTCTCTGCAGCTGCAGGAAGCTCAGAGCACGCTGCAGCTCTGAGGAGCCCGGGGGGTCTGTAAAGCCTTCCTCGCACCGGGAGCAGGTCACGGGTCTGCAGGCAGCATGCACCTGTCCGTGTCTGCCAGGAACCGCAGCAGAGGACCTGACCGCCTGGGGTGCTTTATGGTAGGTTTGTGGTGGTTTATGAAGAAGACATGGACCAGGCAGGCTGAGCTCGCTGTTCTGTATTTAATTCCAGCCTTCTGGAATCCAGTCCCTCCTCCCTAGCCCCACACCCCTGGTACCTTCTCCATTCACATCCAGGTGTTCAAAGCCCGCAATACAGTGACCCTGCACACAAAATACCTCTCACCAGCAAGCTCAATACACACGATCACCCTTTAAAGAACAAATCACTTCAAAGCACTGCATGGGAACGCACTGCCCGCAGACAACTAGTGCCACACACCTGGCACAAAGGGGCACAGTAACCCAGGACCTCATGTCTGCGGACACCTCTTAACTGAGTCTATGCTGGAGCCAAACCGAGCTCAGGTTCCTCAGTAACCAGATGCAGATCTGGAATTTCAATGTAAGACATCCTAGGAGGGTGTTTGGCTCCTGCAAGATGCAACAAAATCAGCCCCACTATGAACTGAACTTACACTGCTGACCAGTTCAGCTGTTTTGGAATATCATGGCCGCAGTAATACAGGCATAGGATCATCGCCCTAGCTAGCAGCCCATCCTTCCCATCTTGTATTTCAGGATAAAGGAAGATAAACTATTTCCACTGTTAAGAATGTGAAGCCATAAAGCACAGCCTAGCATCTCCCTGAGGCTTTTCAAACTTTCCAGAAAGCCATAAGGAAGGAAGTATTTCCAGCTCTAAAGACCTGACCTATCTACTCTCAGGGCTACCTAAGGCTACTTTAAACCAGAACTGCTTCTCACAGAGGAAATAAAAACACAACGCCTTTTCCAAGCCTGGAGATAGAGGTCATCTGAGCAGTATCAAAGAAAGAGGTTTTTTTCCGGACATCAAACAAACAGTAAAATAACACAACTAACCTGCAGGTGCAAATCCTCCGCTCCACAGGGATTCAACACCTTCTCACCAGCACTGCTGTTACAAATGCCCGTCTGTCCCCTCCCGCTGGCTACTTACTAGGGGAATGCTGCTTCCTAGAAACTGCAGGAAATGGGCTATCCTGTAGTGAATTTGGTGCACCTGAAGCCCTAATCTCATGGCCTTTCAGTCTTCATTGATACCAGCCTGACTTGAGCATTAAGAAAAGTTGCTCTATCAGAATCAGCTGTGTAACTGACGAGAGTTAGATACTTTCTTTGAATGGACAAGCTCTATTTTTACAGTCACCAGCTCTCTGACTTTCTATGGAACCGTAGCAGATGTAGCTTTTTGGAGCCTGCTGTTATGGCTTTCTCTATCACTGTAGTTACAATGCTGAAGTACATGGTGTTAATTTTAAAATATCACTTAGTATTAATGTCCATATAGGGCTAATTTTATTCTGCCTTTTTTTTTTCCTGCAGTTACCAATTCAGAACAGTTTTAAAATTCCCCTTGATTGTTTCTTTGAGACTAAGCAGCCCTTCTGGGTGCAGGATCCTCTCAGAGAAGAGGCTTGGGGAGGCTTTCTCTTTCTGTTGGATTTCATCATCGTCCCCGGGACTGATTTATAACCTGCGCCTATTTATAACAAGAGTTTTATATGACAAACTAATCATTTTGCTTGAAGGTTAATAGCCCGCCATTCAAGCGGAGTTTACATCTGCTGGGCCCTCTTCTGCCGAGTGAGGAAAGGCAGGCAATCTGCTGCTAATCCAACATAAATACCCCTGGAGTCAGTCTGGAGTGTGGCATCGAAATCATTTACAAAACTGGAAATTTGAATAGAACTTAAAACCTCATAACCTGTCAGCTCCCAGCCAGGGAAAATATTCTCAGGCTGGATCCCGGTGCCTGGAAGGTTGCTTTTATTTGTCTGCAGCAGTGAGCAGAGCGTGTGGCTGCAGGCTGGACGACCCTGGTGCTATGGAGGTAGCTTTGCTCAGCTCCTGACTCCAACACAGCCTGTCTGAGGGCAGCTTCAAGGCCCCGTGTGAATTAAATAGAAAGAGTTCCCTGCAGATTCCGCATGTGAAGGGCTGACCCAGCACGGCCCCGTGTCCTGCACCAGCTAGCTCGGGGGCGAACACAGGAGCAGTGAAAATTGCAGGGCCAGGACGACCCAGCTGTCCCTTATCCGTGTAGCTCACAGGACAGTTTATAGTGGCCACGCCAGCAGAAACACACCTGAAAGGCAATCCTGGAGTTAACTCCTGAACTAGACCCAAATGCCCATTCTCTGGGATGAATCACTGGCATTTTGGCCAGATTTTCCACCAGCCTCAGCGGGCTCTCCATCAGGCTCAGAAACCGCAGTTAGCAGCAGGTTTTGTCAGGGCACCTAACACGGGAGCTAAAAAAGCCTGCTAGCAACACCGTCTAGCCTCGACCTTTAAGCCAAGGGCAGAGGCACGTCCCAGAAGCAGGAGGTTATGATATTTACCATCTTGCTAAGCAAGTAACTTTAGCCTGAAGCTGGAAACTTTTAGCTGGACTCTGTTTAGAATAAGGAATTATGAGTGAAGATAATCACTTTTATAGACATTGGAATTAGCAGTTGATGCTCATTCTAGGATGGCTTGGTTTATGGTTCCTGAAATATAAGCTACGCAGCAAAGCAGTCTGTTTACATCGCAGCCTGTGTAAGAGGGAAGTGTGGCGATCACAGCATTGCAGCATCCACCGACAAGAATGTTGAGCTCAGAGAGTCGCATGGGACTGGAACACCAAGTTCAGTGTCAGCACCTTACAAGCAAAAGCTCTCAGGTAGGGAAAATTCACACGAGAGATCTCAGAACCCTGGATAGTGAAGACATCAGCACAGAGCATGACTTCGACAAAACCATGCTGACTTGCACTGGCTTTGCCTGAATCCAGACTGCATGCAGGGTACAAAGCTTGATGCAGATTGCTGCAAAGGGGCTGGGAGGAAGGGTGAGCAAGGGCGTGATGAAGACAGTGAAGTTGTAGCAAGTATTAACTCACCCATGTCACAACAACCTTCTTGAAAATGTTCTTGAACCAGTGTGCAGTACCTGGCCAAAGTTCTGACTGCAAGTACAAGTTACTAATGTCTGAGGCTTTTCAAAGGTGAGTGCAAGGCAAATATTACCGTGAAGAACTCAGAGATGAGGGTAAGAAAGAAACTTGTTACAGCAAAGCAGAGATGTACTTTTCCTTACCTGGTTTCCCTGAAACCCTACACTTCTTAGAAATAAAAATTTAAAATAAAAATAATAAAAAATACAGCAACTGTTCGTTTCCTGTTCTGCTGAGACCTCAACAGCAGGGTGTCCCGTCTCCTCCTGCCTCAGCTCACGCAGACGGTGCACTGAGCATGCTGGAAGGACCCAAGAAAAAAGAATGTACAGGAGAAATAAGGGGGTAGGTAAAGTGTAGGTGATTTTCATTTGTATTTTGTAGGCGGCCTCTCATTTTATGGGGAAGATGCACCCGTTTCCACAGTAGAGCACAGAAGCCATCTGGTCCGCCTCTGTACATCTGTACAGTACGTGCTGCCTACAGACACTGGTAGAAATTTATCATCCAAATGAGAAATGTTTTAGGAGTTCCACCTGCATGACTATCAGCATCTGGATGTGTCTTGAACACAGTTACAGTTTATTTAGGAGAAGACAGGCTTTAGCCAGACACTATCCTAACAGTGACCAGCACAACTCTCAGCCATGTAACACAGTCCCAGTAATACACCACGCTGGGCTAGGAGTAGCATCTATCAATGGGAAACACAAAAGATTCGTTTTTAAAGGAAAAAAACACAGGGAACAGTTTCTGATAGAAAAAGACCACACTTCCCCAACTAAGATATTAGGTAAATGGAATTTTAAGGCAAAAGACATGTGAAAGTCATGAACTCAGAGGAAGACTGAGTAGGACACGAGACATCCTAGCTTGAGCCTACCTCGGCTGGAGCCCCTCAGTGCCGCCACTCTGGAGGCAGGGATACACGGACACAAGCTCATTGCACCCGGCTGCTTACTTGCTTTCTCTCACAACTCTCTCCAGTGCTAAATGCAGTCTTCCTGTCCCTCCTCCTCAGTCATCCAAACCAAGCTTCTTCTCTGAGGGACTCTTCACAGGTCTCGCATACAAAGGCCAGGCTGAAGAAGTCAACATCTCAATGGGCATACGCATTAAACAGCTGTTTAGTCTGCGTCTCTCTCAGATTTCTCCCCCCTTGCATGCCACAAATTGCCATTCCCATTGGGTGGGATTAGCTCAGCTGGCCATTAAACCACAGGCTCAAGCACATGGGCTTTAGTTTTGTTACAAACAACTCCTTCATGCTGAACTTAGTCCTCCTACGTTCTTATATTTTCTTGGACTATAAATTTTATGACTACAAACAGGAGCATTGAAACCTCACTTCTCATACCATTAATCTCCTCAGCCTCCAAACAGCACGGGAGCCTTGCAGAGCATTTGTGTCAGCCACAGCCAACCAGGAGGCTTGTGTCCATGTTAGTTATGAGTTTGTACACTTGCACCTCAACACTGAAGGCCAGCCTCAGCTTGCTCCTGGCTGTTTCAATGCATTCTGCCCCATCTTACTGATGGAGAGACAATGTCATGCTCGCACTGACTGCTGGCTGGAGCCCCAGGATACATGAGAACTGCAGTCTGGCAGCATTCAGAGCTTAAAAAAAAAAAAGTAAGGATCTTTGAGCCAAAAGACAACACTTCTTGTCCCCCTTAAGGAACAACCCTCATTCTTGAAGATAAAAAGAATTGATGAAAACCCCACAACCTTCCCACTGGTGGCAGCAGACTCTGGACAAACTCAGAGACAGTGTTGGTTTTCCTCTGCTAATTTGGCCTTTTTCCCCAGTGCTATAAGACTGAGTCTGACCCAAACTTTCTTCGTTGGCTAGATCAAAAAGGCAATGTGGCTTGCAATAGAACATGAAGAGATACCAGAGATAGAGGTTTGCTTCTCTGACAGTGACCACAAGCAAACCACTCTTTCAGCCAATGGTGATTTAAGCCATCACTGTTTAGGCTGTGCGTGCCTCAGGACACTACCACTATGCACTTAGCTTCTAGCACACTGGGGAAACACCTGTCAGGACAGCACTCTATACATAAATAAAGGCAGAACAGGTATAAATAAAGGCAGAACAATTCATCTCCTATTGAGATCATAGGAGTAAAGCACAACAAACAGAGAAAAAAAGTCACAAGTCCCAAAACAAAATCTGACAAACATTTTTTAGTTCTACAACAAAATAAATATTTTAACTCTGATTTACCAAGAACAGTGAGATTTTGCTCAAAAAACCCATAGGTGTAACAACATACACTGAATGTCACAATACTTGGTGATTACGTCGCTGCAAGTCATGCACAAAACAGCCCAATTTATTACAAATATTCACGCAGTAGAAAGTACAGTATAGTAATACATGCTGGAATATAGGCCATTTGCCCTGCCTACACCTACTCCATCAAAATCTAGTGTAAACAGCCAATCTTTGTTGATAGGTTTTAGTAATATTCATGTGGGTTGTATACTTTGCGAAGCCCCAAAAATCACTACTGTGGCGACTTGCTACATCTTTCAATAGCTGTGGATTCCCCTCTGCCACGGATACACCCAGTTTATGCTTAAAAGTACATTCTGCCCAAAGTGTACTATAAAAAAATCCACAGGAATTACTGGCATGTATTGTGGAGCAAGAATTATCATCTCAATATCGACAGTCACATAGGTCCAGTTAGAACAATTGCATTCTATTGACTAGAAAGAGGAATTTACCTTTGTTTACCTGTAACAGCACTACTAGATTATTCCACATTCTCTTTACTCCTCCATAGGTATAATTTTAACACATTCTTAGCAAATAAAAAATATCATTTAGTCCTCCCTTAAAGATCAGTCCTCAGGTATTTACAATGAAGATGAAAAAAAAAGTCTCAGCCATGTCTATTTTACAGCAGATTTTTCCACGGCTCTTGAAATAAGACATCTTTGCATGCTACCAGCCTCAACAGCAGCATTACTAGAGCTCGTTGAAACACCATATATTGATCAGTCTGAACAACAGACCCCGCAACTGATGACATTTTTTTCATCCCTTCTGCTGTCCCCAGCAGTCTTTGTTTTCACTGCATGGAGATGTTGTAATTGACCATAAAAAAACTGCAACATTATGTAATGGATATCTTCCATTCACACAGATGTTCAGAAACAAGTATCTGGATGCCATTTTGGGCCTTGCTACCATCTATTTGTGATGCTGCTATACAACCATTTCCTTAGCTAGGTTGCATCAATAAAAGGGCAAAGTGTCTGTTGAAGGGGAAAGCTATAGAGGTACATTAAATGAGTGTGGTTCTTTTAATCATAATTAATTTTTTAGGTTAACACCCTAACCCAATGAAATGACAACACCCAGTTACTTTGTTAAAATGAGTTTATAGCCTGGGGCTATATGCAAAGCAGCTTTGGGGGCTCAATCTCATGCTTACATTTGCAAACTGAGATTTGTAGAAATCTGGAACATATTCACTGCCTTCAAGCTGGCTTTTGGACAGTCTTTCACAGCACTTCCAACAACCAAGCAGAGCTCAAATAGACTCCATTTGATCCCGGCCACCTGGTGGAAGTAAGCCTTGCCCTGTGTTTTCTTTCATTATTGTACTGCAGTCAAAAAAGCACTGAACAGTGACATATCTGATGCGAGCTTGCTGCCCTCACCATCTTTGCTAGCCTTTGGACAACTGGCATAATGCATTTGATACATCTGCAAATGAATATATGGCACCTGAGAGGATGCTGTGTATGTGATGCAGTCCAAAGCCAAATATATATCTTACTAAAACATAAGAACATGATTGAGGGAGTCCACGCTAGAACAGGTGCCATTGGCCTTACTTTTTCATAAAAACAGAACTGCACAGGCAGCGAGGTATTCGGCTTCATCAATAAGATCAAAGAAATACCTAGATACAGAGAATCACAATTAAACAGTTCAGACCTTGAATTCCCATCTCTGAAGCAGGCATTGTCTGAGAATTCAACATGCTACTTGTCAAATATATCTAAGTTTGAACATGAGAGAGGGCCTACACCATTTACAATTGTATGAAAAAGAGTTTCAATGACAAATTCTTGTCTCCTTCCTCCACAACACATTGAATACAGTCACTATTTTACTTCCCCTCTCAATCCTTCATTTACAAACTTAAAACAACCCGCAATCAATCCCGAAGACATGCTGATTACAAGTGCTATTGTGTGAAATAAAGTTATAATGTAACAAATGCCACATCTCAGTGTATTGTTCAGTGAGCGTCTGGTGAAGCAAATTAAATATTACAGAGTTTGTTTCTGAATTATAAAAGTGTATTTTTTTCATGATGACTGAACTGCTGTGGACCTTGAAAAGCAGTAGCCTCAGAAAGCAAGCTGAAGTATCTGCAAAAGGAAAGGCTCTTTGCTTGCTTAAAAAGATGCCAACAGTTACACGAAGCAGTCTTCGAGAGTCAAAGTAAAGGTTTCTTCAGTCAAATATATACTGCAAGGCTCTAATTCGTATCCTTCCCTGCTACAGTGCTGCAGATGATGTTACGCGCCCATTAACATGCCCATGAAATCTGATCCATTCTGAATGGTGATGGGAGCTCCAGCACTGTTGTCCACAAATATGGAGGTGTACTGGCCAGCCTGTAGAGAGAACAAGAGGGAAAGGAAAAATATCTGACACTTCATCCCAGCGTAAAAGGATAAAAGCATTTCAGTGCCATGAACTAAGCCTAGAAGTCTTCTGCTCTTTTCTGTGCTCCTGGGAATAGGATCTGGCCAAACATCCTCACTGTAGCACTAAGACTTTGACTTGGAAGAAACCTTCTGTAGTGAAACTATTACAGGCTTGTTACTTAACTAGATCCTTACTGCACCAGAGTCGTCTTGAGTGACCACAGTCATGTCACCATCTGTGCTCCAGATTCCCTTCTATGAAATGGGAAATATGATTGCCATCTTGACAATACAGGGGGAGATTTAAGAAAGAAAAACATTCGTTTCTTAGAGGTAAGGCTACCTCTGTGGCTTACGATAAGAATGTGCACCACATCTGGTTTTTGCTCCTGTTCCTGCCACAGATTCAGTATAGTCACCCCAGTTAAGTAATTTAACTTCATTAACCTTAAAAAGAAGGTTAATGACTTTCCCACCTCCTGGTAAGAATTCAGCCTTGCCAGTAAATAATACCACATCCTGCCAAGCAAACAGTAACAGTGCTTCCCAGTCTGCAAAGGCTTACCTGCAGCTGCAGTAAGCCATGCACATAGACAGTGAAGATTTTGCTGTTACTTTCCAAACCAGCAATGACTTCCAAAGACCTAAACAATAGCAAAAGAAAAATAAACAGATTAAACACCTCAGGCAGTCATAACAATTGTATACGGAACAGCAATAGTCTCACAGCCTCCCTAGAAATAGGACCTGGTATTCTAGTGTCCATCTGTACTAAACAGGTGGCCTTGATTCTAGCAGAAATCAGCTGCCTTAGAAGAAGAACAGCAGAACCTTATCCTCAGTGCAGTATCTAATGGAAGATCCACAGAGTACACAGGATTGTGGATGCAAAACTCATCTGGAGGCAGGTACAGGGAGTCACCTCCTCTCACAGAGGCCTTTCTCAAGGCCCTGTGGTCTCTAACTCCCACCCTGGAAGAGATGCTAAACATGCCCTTTAGATTTATCTACATGCCAGTTATCCCACAGTTTGTTGACAACCACAATAGCTTATACTCTTGTTATCTTCAAAGAGCTAGCTATATGCATTCTACCAATAACACTTCATTTTCAAGGTATGAAAGGCTTATTTCACCATAACAATATACGTAGTCAGCCTATACAAGAAAGAACATACTCTGCAGTTGAAAGCTGTTTTGGAAGGACATTTGGATCAGGGTTCATATACAAGCTAAAACAAATCGTGCTTCAGTTTAAGTTTGAGGGAGAACTCCAGATCACCGCTCAATCACGGTTCTTTTCTAATATCATAATGTTCTAATAGCCATCATATTCCTTGCAGCAGTAAGATGTAGGACAGTTGCTCTCTGTGGCATCCTCTGTTGGTGCCTGAGACGGTAACAATCAGAACCACTCATGTAAGCTCAGTTCCAAAGCAATATGAAAGCACAGAGCTCCACGCCTGGCTGGCTTTTCTCAAATCTGCCTAGCCAGTGCTAGCAGATACAGTTGTTTTTCCAAGCAAACCAACCCCCTCCCTACCCTTTTTCCATGAAGGGGTGGTGATGAAACCTAGCAAGTGCAAACGTGCCGTTTCCAGCCCCCTTGCAAGGAAATAATGTGCACAAAAGGTAGGGGCAATTTGGCCCAGCGAGAGCAAGCCACTTGGCACCACCTTGATTGAAGAGCTCAGTCTGTGTGTCATATCCTGCCAAAAGCCTAACTTGGGTGGGAACTTCCCACCATTAATCTCTTCTACTCCAACCGTCTCCGTGCCTCTCAGTTTCCATCTCTCTCAGCCGAAAGCCCTCAGGGCTCTTTCAGCTCCCTAAAATGAATGACTGTGTACGTAGACATCCCCATGAAATTCCACAAGTACGGGTAGCAGCTCAGCCTGTGCCAGCAGAATGTCTGTCCAGACAGGTCCCCATCCCTCCACCCATCTTCCTTCCATCCCACAGACCAGTCACACTCTCACCCACCGGAGGAGAGAGAGATGTCTCTCAGAGCCAGTGCTGATCCCGCTTTACTCCCACTGCTGTCCAACTCACCGAAGTCAGTATAGCCTTGCAAGATAACTGACAGTAAATTGCAAGCCTGGACAACTGATGAAAACTGAGTCAGACATCAGAGAGCTTTATCTAAACCATTAACATCTGGGTCAGTTCTGACTAAGAAAAACAGTTTTTATTGTTACTGCTCTTTGGAGAATGTAGCTATAAATTCTTCACATGGCAACTTAATCCCAACACATCCCAGTAAACCTGCCTAGGCTGTATGTGACAAAGAGGTTGTTCACACATCCCAGATAGTACCAGAAGACCTTGATAGGAGCTTTCAACTAAAAAGACTTGCAATGTGGAAGTCATAGTAGTTTCCATGATCCACACAGAAGCTTCCTGTTCAGATAATTCTGGTGCCTGCATTTACCAGAACAAGGAAACAAGACTAAAGTCACGTTGCAAGCAGAGACTGACATCTATTCTTGAGTAATGTTACTGAATCGAAGGTTGACTAAAAGGACAACAGAGGAGAGAAAGAGACACAGAGAGACACTGTCCTTGGAAACAGAAGTGAGCCTTACAGAAAAAACACTTTGCTCTCTCTCAGATGCCTTAATTAAGTCAGTTGGGAATTCATGGAATCATTAAGAAAAAACTCACCACTGGCACCTTCATTTATTTTTCAAAATGACTTATCAGTCCTTCCCTCCTGAAAGGGCATATAGTGACAATGATTTCCTAAGCACTTCACTCTATAAAAATAGCAGGGTTTTTAAAACAAACAAGTTGCAAGCCAAGATGCAATGGCATCATAGGTTCTATACATCAGGGTTATATTTGTAAGTAACTAGATATGGGTATAAGAACTATTCTAAAAGTAACTTTTGGATGAACATATAAGGAGAGCCTTTTCCATTAGCACTCTCCCCACAGATGGCTAAAGAATAACAATCATGTTTTACCTGTATACAGGTAATTACTTTCAGCTACCTCACTTCCCTTGTACTACCCTATAAAACCATGGAGAAATCAGAAGTCCTGTGCCACTTCAAAGTGGAATTTACATTTTCTGTATGATTCTGCAACTGAAAACAATGTAGAGTAGAGACCAGGATGTGAAAATAGCTTTTCACTCTTGGAGATCTACACGATCAATTTCACTTTCCTCTTAGGTGGCTTCATAAATCTCACCCACTCACATCTCTATTGAAAACTTCACAAGGTCAATGTCACCAAATGGGAATAACACATGTGGAAAGAGAATCTGTGGAACTTGTAGTCTCTGTTCACAGAGAATCCAACGGATAAGGGCATGAGTCCTGTTCTTGATGAAATTGCTAAGAGAAGACTCATAGGTGAAAATAAAAAAGCACTAATGCTGTAGAAAGAAAAAAATCTGATTACTTGAATCTGGTATTTGCTATGCAGAGTATAGGGCAGGAATAGGGATCTGCATCGTGCAAGGGGAATTTATGAGAGCTACTGGCAAAAAGGGCAGTAACGTTCTGCCCTATTCGTACCTATTCCACCCCTGTGAATAAAGGCCTGGGGTCTCCCAAAATCACTCAGCGTCAACAGACATTCCAGATTTCAAGATCAGGCCTATGTCCATTCTTAGCAAGATCTAAAGGACTTCTCACAAGTGCAAGACTGCAACCAGTCTGTCACTGCCTCAGCTAAGTGCTGCAATCATAAGACTGTTACTAAACAGTCTACAAGGCTGAATAGGTGCCAGGTGCTCCAGTCAACAAGCTCCTTGACTTCCCACCAGGTCAATGGGCACACAGCTTCTTGTTACCCTAGTTACTAATGGGTACTCTGACACCAATCAAGTCTTTTCCACAGGCCAACAAAACCTAATAGAGCCAGTATTTATTGTATGAGGCTTCATGTCAAATTCATCCTCCAATAAAGCCTCTAAAAACCTGTGGAGAGGTCAGTCCTATTTGCAGCACTCTTAGTCACAGAGCAGGGAAGGTGAGGGCTGAAGCAGCCAGCCCAGCAGCAAATTTATGATTTTGTGGGTTTTAAGCTGCACCTGTGGAGTCATTTTATGGATATATTTCAGTGATGCTATTGCAATGGTGTTGCTACAGCTGCACTGGAAGAGCTGCAGGCAGGGCAGAGCAGATCTTCTGCACAGCCCTGTACAGGCAATTTTCCTCCAGTGACAAAGATCCAGCCACAACCAGAGGCAGTGGCCACTCTACCCAAGCAGCACTGCCCTCTGCTGGGTGCATTTCAGCCCAGCCCAGGGGTTCATCAGCCTCCTTCCTCCAAGCAAAGCCTGCCAAACTCATCCAGAGCAAGCTGGCCTTCTGAGACACAGGGCACCTACGTGCTACAGCTGACAGGATGACTAAGACAGCAAACAGCAGCCAACAGTATGCTTATGCCATGGCCCTTCACATGAGGAGCAACACTTAATGTTGCCATCGCCTAACAAAAGCCTTTGTTTAGCAGAGGTTTGCTAATGAATCCCAGCAGAGGAAAATTCAGCTTGGTTGCCTGAGCAAGCTCCACAAGGCAGCTAGGGGCTGCGAGAAGGTATGATCTGCTTCTAATGCAAGCCCTGCACTTTCTGCTTCAGAAGCCATTCACCTCTATTTTTCACCTACTCATTCTCCTCATCACTCCAACACTTCCATGGCAATGACTGAGATGCCACGTGCTCCATTCAGGAGGAAGCTGAAATTATAAAATCTGAGCTAACAACCTCCAGCACAAAATTAAAGTGTTTCTCTCACTCTATGTTTATGATGATAGCTGAGCACTCAGCACCTTTAGCTACAACACAGTTTCAGCCCACTTCATTCACAATTCTCTCAATATATGTAGTATTTATTCAACTATTTAGAGTACTGGACACCATCCACTGAAATGTTAAAAATCAGAAAAAAAATAGAAAGGGCCAGATGGAATCCATCTCTTCAGAAAAGTTCTACAAGCATTTTTGGTATAAAATTCACTGTTGATGAATCTGAATTCCACAGGCAGTTGAAACATAGGCCCACCTGAGAAAAATAATTGCCCAGACAGCACTGCAGTAACTCACGTGTATCGGTGGCAGAGAGATTCAATGCAGATCAACACTCGGACATTATCTCTGGCTCGGAGTTGGACTTTACTCTTCATCTCACTATGGTCTGGGGAAAGCAGTAAAACAAATATAAACATGTTTGCAACACAGCAGACAATCACTTGCTGGTGTTTGGCTCAAAAGACAAACGAGTAACATTGCGGCTTCTTAGGAAAGCACCCTTCTGAGTGCTTCCATCACCAAGTGATTAAAACCATCAAATGAATGCATTGGTGACAAACCACAGTTAGAACTCCCAATTCAGTTCTATATCATCACGTTTATTTTTTCCAATTTCTTTTATGGAAGCCACACATTCTGCACATAAATATATCTGGTGCCTAAGCTCACCCTCCAAAAGGAGCATTGACTTCTTCGGTTTGCGTGGAGCAGCCAGCTGTGGCTACCATTCTGTGAAACTACCCAGCTCTAAGGCCAGGGTTTTGGGTCATGGTACCAAAGGAAGAGGTCACTGCAAAGGGCTGCCATTGCACATGCTTCAAATCAAACAAGACCCACCAGAGATCCAGAGTTCTCCAGGACTCTTTCCTACACTTCTCAAGTGGTACAGAAAAGGTTTCTGTGGACAGCACTCACCGATATGGACATTGGCTGAGAACTGGTAGATACCAGACACAGGTGCTGTGAAACGTCCCGTTGCCAGATTTAATCCTGTCCCCCGGAGAAAAGCTCCTTTGGCCAGAGGCTGTAAAATAAGTGCAGACCTTGAACAAGTCCCCAGCAGTCCCAACAATTACCTCTGCCCATAAAAAACAAGTAGCTTACATGCATGAGGACAGAGCTGAAAAAATTTGCAAGGCTGCTGCCTTATCTCCCCAGAATATACCTTCCAGATGGGCTGTCTCAGCATTTCACGCCCTCAAAAGGCAAAATGATCAGTATGAGACGCAAAAGATACCCCTTTTGCTCACTGACCAACTCTTCTAACTTCATTCTGACTGCCCAAGACTTAGGCAGCAGTCCTGCAAGCGTATCTCAGACCATGCTTACTGCATCCCCATGCTCTGCTGGTCTTAGTGTCTCCACTGATGTTCTGATACACAACATCTCCCATTATTTGAGTCAAGGGGTCCCTACTACTACCAAAGAATTCCTAGATGGGGCCAAGCAGCATCCCCAAGCTTAAAAACGCAGAACCTTTCACACTATTTTTGTGATACAAGTACAGAGGAAACAATCATACCGGTCTCCAGCCACTTCAGGTAGAAGTCAGACAGCTCTGCAGCTGTTAAAGAACTGTTTGGATTCTTACAGATTCCATATTTAGTTTCATTCCGTACCAGCCTTGGATTCCACAGAATAGGCAAAAACCTAGAGAAATAGCATGCAGAGTCTCCTTATGGCAAGGGAGCAGTCTCAAGTCAAATTCACAGCAGATTATCTGACTTAGACTAAAATAAACTCTGCTAGAAATGTTTATTGTTAGTTTTGGCCTGTCTGATATGAATTTAGCTAGAGCTGGGGAGAAGCAAGAGTGGCTTCACTGGGCCAAGAAAGCACATTAGTCAGACTCTGCTTCCACCACAAGGGCATTCTGTGCAGTGTAAATGCATTCTTATGAATCCTGTTCTGAGAGATTTGCTCTGCACTGGTCCCGAGGGACAGAAGAGCAGTTCAAACCTGCCTTTGCAAGACATGCACACTGCTATATCCCTAATACATGCACGAATGCATAACTGAGCAATCTCAATAGATCTCAACAACCCAACATCTGAGTACTTTCCAATACTAGACAGAGAGAGGGGTATGAAAGACAGTGCCAGAATTCATAGCGATGTTGCCACAGGTGCTATTATACAAAAAAAAAAGTAGTAGAGGAACACCTTTGTTCAAGTACCAGAAGGAAATTAAGTGCCTTCCAATTGTGGTCCATCACAGCCAGAAATTGCCAGCTTTCATAGTGCAGGGTACAAATCATTTATTTAGCTTTCTCTCCGAAAGGTAGTAAAAGGTTGCAAACATTCGGGTCTGGCGGTGCCTGTGTAGAGTTGTTACATGGCAGAAGGAATGAAATGACTAACCTGCATTTATTCAGCAAATCCCAAGCAAGGCTCACAAAATAATTCCCAGTCCTTATTTACCAAGATCCAGACAGACTTAAATTTCACAGAACCTTACTAGAAATGTTTTAGGTATGCATATCGTGGTGAAAAATATATCCATATGCAACAGCAATGACTTTTCCTCATAAGATCACACATGCTTAATGAGAAAACAGTAATAATAGACTACAGAGCAAATACATTTCATGTCATTATTTCTAAGTCTCCATATTTATCAGTGTGCACTGATGTGTGCCTATGAACACATATACACATACAAACAAAAAACGGAACTCTATTTTCTCTATGTGTAGACACACAGACAATAACAGCTAACCTAGCAGCAAAGACTGTGGAATGAGTGACTCCATTCTTATGCTATCATTATGCCATCACTTTCGGTAATGCTATTTTTGATTTACATCACTAAGTGCAGATCCAAGCCCCGTATGTGCAAAACTGTTCTGCATTGTTAATTCATTCCTTTCTTGTTACAGCTATTAGCAGAATCAGCAATCTAATTCCAAAACCACTGGATGGGCATGGAAAGCAATTTTAGGCACCAGTAAATTATCACTGATAAAACATTCCTGTTTCTTCATGCCTTTGTGGCTTTGTTATTCTTTTGCTCATAGAAATAGACAATGCAAAGGGTTGGTTCTGAGGAGGGAGAGGTTTCACTGAGCAACAATATTCCACTAAACTCCATGCCAATTAGAGTTCCCTGCTGCATTTGCTGCCTCACAGCAGCATACTCACCTAGCTGCTTCAAACAGTGCAGGGATTTATATCTGAGAAACCAGCTACTTCTACACCAGTTATTTCGATAAGCAGACCAAAAGCAAACAAACAAGTTAGTGTGCAGCCATTCTCTACAATCCAAGATCAGCTTCTCTTCATCAGTCCATCTCTTATCCCCACGTCTCCCTCATACACAGTAAAGAAATTCAGCTATCAAAGGTACACATTTAGCTTGACCTCAAGGCACTAGAGGCACCAGGACTCTTCCTGGGATCTTCCAGCATGAACAACACATGGGCCACCTTAGCCTTGAATGATCCAACTCCAGTGATATTCCTGGGCCCCACACAAATCCCACTTCTGTGACCTATCAGAGGCTATAGTTACTTCAGCTGTTGCCATGTAAAGTGCCTTTCCAAAAGCACTTGCAAGAGGTAATCGTCAGAAACCTCAAATCCTGAGATACAGGAGGCAGAGGTACGGGGGATGGAATATCACATGTTTAATTCCAAATACCAAGGAAACTGTGAGACAAAGAGGAAGAGAGGGATGGAACATTCTTGGAGGAAATTCAGCATGGAAAGATGAGAAAACCATCATGCCCTCTGAATGCTCGAGGTCAGAGTGCCAGAGACATCACATTCAAATGACAAAGAATAGGAGTGCTAGTCCCTTTCTCAGCACATGTTCATTTCCACTTATCTCAAAATGCTTTGCGCAAGTTCCAAAGCCAGGAATTAGATTCAGTCTCTATCATCTCACTGGGAAGTATCAAACCGTTGGCTTCTTCACACTATTAAACTAACGGGGTGGAGGGAGGGGAATTCTCTCCCCACCTTGGACTGTCTAAAGACAATGTTTTCATCTTTGCAGGAGCAACCACCATCTCCCTCCCTGTTAAATTCCCCTATATCAGAACACAAGCTAAAACCAGACACTTCTTGTCCCAAAGCTGAAATGAAAGGCTGGCATCCAGAGGCCTGCCAGCCCTCCCACATCAGCTTCAGGGCCAGAAGCAATTAGAAACAAGCTAGGCATATGATAACAAAGCATGGGAAGCATCAGCCTACGCGCTGATTGCTGAGATGTCTTTATTCACATTTTCCCTCCTAATTAATGAGGCAGCAGACCTCTGTAGCCCTGCCCACACTTCAAGTACAATCTTGCCTCTCTGCCAGCACCCACACTGCTGTCAAACCAGGCTTCCACAAGTGTATTTGGGAAAGATCCAGGAGAGCACCCTATCCAGAACATAACCACTGCTTCTAGTCCTGCAGCTGTGAGAGTCCTAGCAGCAAAACTACTCCATAGGAAAGGAAATGCTGGACAGGATTCTTCAGAGATGGGACTCGGTGCAGCTGGGAAGAAAGCTCAGCACCTTACGGCATAGACAGTTATTAGCTATTACTTTGACTAACATTTATACTTCAGATTCAGGTCCTATTTGCAACTGATTCAGAAATGGTTAGTGGAAGTTTTAGTACCACCAAATTCAACAGTTTGCTTATAATGACCTACAGCATCCCGTGATGACGTGCTTGTCATTTTAACATGACTATAATGAAATTATATAGGTAACATTTATTAGTCTTCTATAAGACAATATGTAAAGAATTTTAGCATCAAGACTGACGCATCTAACAAAATGATGGCTCTTACGTCGGCTTACAAACCTATAACCTACAACCACTGCCTGCTTCTGACATTTTTCTACATCTGAAGGCTACTTTGGAATAAAACAGGGTTTGCACTGAAAAAAGAACAGATCCTTCAGATTAACGCCAAATGTGGGCAAGTATTTCTCTATCATTAACTGAAATAAAGACTGACTGTTTAGACCTGTGAGACAGCCCTCTCCTGCACAGACCTGTTAGAACTCCAGTAAGAACTCTCACGAGATTCAGCTGGGCTGCAAGAGAGGAAGAAAGTCTGCCTCTTGAGTTTGTCAGAAAGGAGAAGACTCAAAGCTAAGTGTCCATCCTACTGCAGTTGAGCTTTAGGGCTGAAATCACCATATGAGATCCAACTTCTGTCAATTACAAAAAAGGTAGTGCTATATTTGCAGCATCCAATGCTGAGATGAGCTTCTGCGATCAGTCTTCCCTTTCAGGAAACATCTTTATCTACACAGCCACCTAGCAGCCTTGCAGACTAGGGGAACTATAGCTGATCTACGCACAATGGCTGTTGTAGAGTTGTACGGGTTCAGTCTCTAATCCCTTCTCACCGACTGGAAGTTCTGAAGTTCTACCAGGGTCTTCTTATCTACAAGAACTTGTCCTTTTAGCTTGCAATGGAATGCCTCCTCTACACGTCTGTGGGGTGAAACTTCCTCCAAGGCGAGCAGGAGTGGAGGCAGCTGGCTAGGATGAGCTGAAATAGCCAGGGATGCCCGGCGCTCAATGGCTTCTGAGGAGAAAAAAAGTACAGGAAAACAAAGGCTTAGTTTAAGAGCCTGGTCTATGAAGCCATCAGCTGTGTGATTAGACTTCTCCCCTGTACTCGACTCTTCAACTTGAACTAAGCAGCACTGAGGAAATATTTTTCCAAACTTCTGATTGTCAGGTAGGGAAATGCTTTAGGGTAAGCAAAGCCAATTCTTTACTTGCCACAGTGCTTACCAAAAGGAATTGATCACAGAAGCTCAAAGCTCTTACAGTCTTTACCTTTTAATATCTCCTTAAACTCCTGCAGAAGGACTTCCCGTGTGACTTCAGCACCAGGTGCTCCTGGAGGTCCTTGGGGGCCAGGAGGTCCTGGGGGCCCAACAAGGCCGCGCTAAGGAAGTAGCCCAAGAAAAATATAAGAATTAGAACCAGGCAATTGCACTGGCAGACCAAAAATTCTCCCAGCTATGAGCCAGTTCTACAAGGCTGTCAGCCACGTGAGCAGCCTCCTCTGCTATCAGTTTAACTACAAGCCTGATGCAGTAAATCTTAAACTCAGTCTCCAGCCAGCAATGAATTCCAGCACTCAGAATTTACTCACATATTTACGAGGGAGGATAAGCTTTGCTCAGGTAAACATAACTGGTTCTACAAGTAGATACAAACAGCATGAAGCACAGCAGGCACACGACTAGTTTGCTGCTTATCTTCTATCAGCAAAGTAACATACTAGCATTTAAGCTGCTTCTCATTCTGCCTATTATCTAACTGGAACAGCCATCTGGCCACATTTTACATTAATATATATTGCTCAAACAATGATCACATACATGAATGTTTGGTGTGACAGTACAGCTCTCAAAAAAATGAAACAGTTAATTCAAAACACCTGGAAAGGTTAGCTACACATTAGAGCTTTAAGCTGGTAGTAGGAACACGAAACAGTGCTATCGACGCTGTTTCAATGTGCACTGTTCCCTTGAAGTTCCTGTTTCGTCTACTAAACTGCAGTAAGCCTGCACAGATGCGCTCCTGTGTATCAGCTCACTGATAAGTAAAAGGAAATCATAAAAAACATATTCAGTATTGCCTAAGCAGCAGATGAAGAGTGCACAGGTGATCCCTCAGCAGATGACCAGTAATTCATTAATTTGCAATAAATGATTTTTCCATGCCTTCACTAATATATCCTTTAAGATACCTGCACGTTATCTAGTGGAAGAAAAATGTTAATTTTATTTCTACTGAGCAGGAAAAAACAACAAGAAAGGCTCAGTCCAAGAAACAGCTGGTTTAAACAACGAGTGCTGACAGTGGAATTCACATACACTTATCTTACAAAGCATATAACACTTATTGTCTCAAGTTTCTCCAAAATACTTTGGAAAATTAAACAAACAAATGAAAACACAGCACTCTGGGGTGGGAAAGCAAAAGCTGGAACATACAAAACACCTTGTGCAACAACAGTGGGAAGGGAAGCTTTGGTGTAGATTTGTTAGCTGATGTCAATCTAGCAATAACCTACTAATTTCTTGTCTTTCCCTTTGCATCTCCTTTTAGAGATGTTGCCATCATCCGGGCGGTGAACAAAGGAGATCCAGGTCCGTCTTGGATCTGTGATTCGAGGGTCTGGAGATTCTAGGATCTAAAGAGAAACAAGAGCAAACACTGATGACAATGCACCTCTTTGGCCACTACTTGAATTCAGAGAATGGAAAGTTTCCAGACCAGTCACCTGCTGCATAAACCAAATCCCTGATCCAAATGTACTGCATTAGGGAGGACATTGAAGGTTCAGGGTCCACTGTAAAATTCCATTTCATCCCTCTTCTGTAACGAGCAATACAGTTTGAGATTATCCCATACCATGCCACTTTCTGTCATCATTTACAGGAGCATCACAAGAAACATCAAAATACCTTCTCATAACTTAATATGTGATCTCCTGCAGGGCCTCCCAGCTCCCTTTGCTAAAGCCGTCCGTAACAGCCAAGAGCTGGGAGCCAGCGTGCCTCAGAGACCTTTCTCAAACTGCTGAGATTCAGCCCTCTGCGAGTCCTAACACATGCCACAGAAAATCTGCTCAGATGCTAGAGATTGTTCACCACTGGCATCTGATATTTATCAGTTGGATCTATTAAGCGATAGAGGGAGATAAAAATGTACAGGAAACCTTGAAATGTTCCATAGCTTTCAAATCACAGGTTGACGTGTGACATATGTGCAAGGAGGAAAAAAAAAAAATTCACAATAAAGTCCACGTCTAACCACAGAATAGATGCACATTTGCAAATTTATCTACCTTGCCCCGTCCTATGTTCTGCAAGTGTATCACAACCACAGAAATCATTTACAGAAGCTTAGACATGACACTGCCCAGTCCTGGATCCCTTCTAAACAAAGTCTGGACAGAAAAGAGGATCTGTTGTTAGGAATTGGGGTCCACTTCCTACTGGACTCCCTAGTTCCCAGTATTCAACTCTCATAGAGGACCAGGAGAAAATGATCACATAGCCATACCTGTTTTTTTTTTTTTTCCTTGGGTGGGGAATGAACTCTAAATTAAAAAAGGCATCAGAAATCATTGCTCACTAATACCCTGCCAAGCTCTTGTCGAGAGCAATTAACTGTTGACTATGTGGGTTTCCAATCTGTTCGCACATCAGCCCGTCAAATGTCCATCACAGTGAAGATAAAAGCACAAGTCCTCCCAAAGTTTCATGAATCATGCCTAGGTTTTCATACTCATCAATGAAAAAGCCAGAAAGGAAAACTGCAACTTTCCAGCAGGAAAGCAAAACAAAGCAGTAGTGGGTTGAATGACAGATGAAACGATTCCTAGATCATTATAAGTTTAAATAAATCAATACTGATCTATCACTGTTCAGGAGGAAAAAAACAAGATGGGTGTAGAAAAAGCATAGATGCAAAGTCAGTCAAGAGCATACTTTTCAGATCTAAAAGTGTTTGTTTGCCCCCAGGTATTGAGCTCCTACTAATCTCACAGCAGCAGACACGGTTCTGCCACAGTTCAACCATTACAGGTCTACGCTCAGTGGCCTTAACAGTAACAGTGACCTCATAAGCTGTTTCCAGTGCACTGAAATTGCCAAAAACATCTAAGTTTGCTCATTACATGTCTCACTTGGCTCCCTAAAGCACTTACCACTTCTTAGAGCACCATAGAGAGTTTTGATAAAATTTCTAGTACCACTTAGAAGCACAGATTCCCTTTCATCAAACAGTCTGCAGAAGATGGAAAAAAACAATTTACCTTTAGAATGTAGGTAGAACTGAGGTCCCAATACCTGCACTATATATCACTTTCCAAAAGCAAAAGGAATTGGACAGAGGATTGCGAATTTTAGCTAGAAATACCAGGGCAAGCCCATTTTGAGGAGAAAAGACCACAGTCTGCATGATCTGCTATGAAAAATCCATGCAGAAAAAATTGTTTTAAAATTACACCTTAGAAGTCCGCTGGAGTTCCAGCTGAAGGTTATACGGAATGTTGGTGCTTCTAAGCTGATGCAGGAGCCTGGAAAGTATTCTCTCTGGCACGTATCCAGGCACATGGGTGTAGTACAAGGCACTTGTCCATAGACTTCTGAGCTGATGTGATCACAACTGTTTATTTCAAACGGCTTGGGTCAACAGATTATTTACAGAACAGCAGAACATGAACAGCTCCCCAGAAGTCACAGACGTATTGTGAGCTGAGCAAGGGTATTTGTTAAACATACATTTCAGAAATTCAAAGAAGCCAACCCTGTCTTCTCTCTTCAGCAAATAGCCTTTGGTGATGTACTGCTCAGACATGACCCCCTACTGAATTCCTCTGTGCAGGAAGTCCAATTATCCACCCTCCAAATAGATGGCTGCCAACAAGAGTAGCTGGCATCTGTGCTCTAAGCCGAAGCAAGGATATCCCAATTCATTTTGCCATATCGATCATGCATTCCACTGTAATTAATGAGAGCCAGAGGTATGGCTGAACACACTCCCCCATGCTCAAATTTAGTGTGCATCTCAAACGAGCACAACAAACTATCGATACCGATCTAGTTCATTATTTCTGTACCCAAATAAGTCTTCAACAGACTTTTTATGTTTATAACCACAGTTACAGTCAGCTGTTGATCGCATGTTTTGTTAAGGCGTTCCAGTAAGTTGTTTTAGCTAAATTATTTATTTGCCATTTTTACTCATAGCACACAGGACTTCTCACTTTTCCAATAACTTTCCAAAATTCCATTGGAAATTAATGGAAATGGAACACCATAGAAAATCCCAGGTATTGTAAAGGTAGTCACACCTCACTAAAATATGATTACCATACCACAGATTGCTCAACTGCGGATTTTTGCAAAGCATAAGAAGGACCTCAAAGACAGGCTGAGAAGGTCCTTTGATGCAAACCTCTCCAGCTATCCCAACATGCAAACATCAAGTCCCAAGAAATGTTCACAAACCTTGCAAATGTCCTTAGAACAGCACACGAGGTGCAATTATTTCTACAACAAAGATGAATTATATTTATCAGAGCTTCATCGAGATTTAAAGGTTTCTGATAGGAGGAGCCCATTTTTTCTACCCCACTGCATCTGAAAACACACGCATGCAGCATCACCATACAGGTGAATTCACACCTACATGGGACTGGGTTTGTAAGTATTTAAGTTTAAAAAGCTCATAAATGTAGAAGCAGGTAAAAGCCTACCTGTGCTTTGCTCAAAGGGAGCAGATGCCTTTTTTTCCCCCCCAGTGACTGGGACTGACAGGTCTGTGGTAAAGCTGCAGTGCAGTTCACAAAAGAGAAGGAAGCAATTTATTAATAGAAACACCCAACTCAGGCAGGATGGAGTATTCCCTCAGCACTCTAACAGAAGCCAGCAAAAGAACAGCTGGATTGCAGAGAAAAGGAAAAAAATCAGATCATTCTTCAAAGAGGGCTGGCTCATGTGGCAGGAACTCAGAAGTACAATCTCCAGAACAAAGCAAGCAAGACCAGAGTCTTAGGAACCGGGATGCAGCATTTGCTGCAGATGTATTCGAGGCTATTCAAATATCCCAGGTTTCCACCAAGTTGCAACACAGGCACAAACTCCCCATCTACTGCAAATGGGGAAACATGCCAGCTAGAAGCAGAAGCCAGCAGTCATGGGCAGACTCTGACCATTAACTGTGAAGACAAACAGATGTCCTCAGCCTTTCTGGAGTTCCAGCTGTGAAGAAACAGCCCAGAGCAGACATCTTGACAGGGAGAAAAAAGAAAGCCAGATGGCACATCCCAGAAAAATGAGAAAGAAAAAAATCCTGAAGTTTGAAAAAAATGAAATAACAAAAACATAAAAACAACACCTCTCCAGTGGCCTGCTTAAATGACAAATCCCTCTAGAAGAGGGCCACGGCACTCCCAGTTTCTCCAGCACAAGGATGATTGACAGTTAAAATAAATGTTCCATCCTTGTGGTATTATTATTTAATTACTATGGCATGCATGAGCAATCCCAGCAATAAGCATGCAAGCCTCTATTTTTCTTGGCAGCAGCAGCCTCCAGCAGCCAGAGAGCCCTTGCAGCCAACTCAGGTATCAGTCAGGACTGAGAACAGCCTTGGAATCCCAGCAAAGGGGACTTGTCCCTCCTGGGGTGCTGTTTACAGAGCAAAGCTAACCTCCAGGAGTCAGAAGGAATTCTCATGTTAACTACACTGGAATCAGGCTTAGTCCTCACCACTTGCAACAGTGCCTCCAAAAACAACAGAAGTCCTGCCAGCAATTTTTAATAAACTTTCAATCAGGTCTTTTAGCATTACTTTGGAATCTGAATACAACGGCACCTATCACTTCGGAACCAGCGTATGACACCAACACGAGCTTAGCCTCCTCTCTCCTCCCTCTCTCACAACAAACGAAGTTGAGCTGTAATTTAGACGGCTGTACACAAGCAGAACCTGTGGTTCTTCCTGGCTCTAACTCCCTGAACAGCATGCACTGCCCAGAAACACACACAGCCTCTGGCTAAGATTCAGCCAGCATGGAAGAAACTACTAGTAGAAATCTCCAGTCAAGTAGCAGAGTTTGGATCCTGAGAAATTTCTGAACTGTATCTGAACTTTCCTAAAATTCAAGTATACTAGGATCCAGTCTGCATCTCTGCTAGAAACCAAAGTCAAATGGGCTAAACTAGTTTCAGAGTTCGGATGAACAAAAGAAAGCATTATGAGCAAGACTGAGCAAGTCTGGACATCCAAAAGCATCCCAAAGTGTTCTCTGGCACACCTAACCATTTTTCAGGGTGGAAAAGGATGGAAAGAAAGCAAGAAAAGGTAATAGTTTTGTGAGAGGACAGCATCCTTTCCATCTGCAATTAGAGATGTGTCTCCAAGGACATATACCTAACCATTCTGATCCACAGTCTTCATGCCTGATGCTACTGCCCTGAAAGTTTTGTTCAAAGAGTGGTCAATGTGTTTATCTATGATGGAATTATATTCAGGAATTCTTTGCTTAATAATTAAGCAGTTGCCGGACACAAAATGGACCTGACTCGGCATTTCAACTATCTTAATCCACAAATTTCTATGTTGCTATACGTGATTTACACCACAAGAGTATTGTCAGTTTCGTTACGAAATTAGCAGCAAATGATTTACTTCAGTAGTGTATTTTATCTGGAACTGGTTAAGAAGTGGCAGATCACTATTTTAAGCATAAAAAATCCTGTGTCAGCTGCTAATAACTCATGGTTATGCACACTCTTGGTTATTAATGAGATGTAAAACCAAGGTCCTGACCACTTGTGGTTTTTACAGATCTCTCAAGAATTTTCCCTAGAGCAGAAGTGTTAGGTTTGGTATCTTAGCCAAATCCCAGTTGGGATTCCCACCTAAATTCCCGCTATGCTTTGTCACTGAAAAATTATCCTTCATTTCTCTAAATGGCTATCTCAAAAAGCTCCTCCCCTCCATTTTAGCACAAACTGCCTTCAGTGGTCACACTCATAATGAATGTAATGAATATAACGGAACAGTTCATGGGAGCAAGAGCTACTCTGGGTGAGAAGCTGACACGGTGTTTGTTTCTGTGTTAGCTGTACTGCAACATTCATCGGTGCCAACCCGGAATGTACAAATGGAGTTCTGTCTTTAGGGACACCACAAAAAGGTAAGGACCTGAACAGCACCGACAGAACAGGCAAAGCACAATGCATCTAGCACAAGAAAACACAGCTGACGTGGGACTACACATGCCAATAACAAACTTTAAAAATATTTCAAACAGCTATGAGAAATGAGACCGCATACTGCATTATTTCCATAAGCGATGTACGAATCCAATATCATTCCACCTGGGCCATAGAGGTGCTGGGAAGCGTGCTATTTGTTGTAGCTCTTCCTGTCCATAATGACAGGTGAAATAATTGAAAGATAACATCTACTACAGACAGGTCACAGCCTAGTCTCTCTCATGCTCTCACACGGCTTTAAAACTTGTCAGGCCCACAAATACTCTCTACTACACATGCAATAACATATCTCAGGCTATGACTGAAACCTCTCTACAGAGGAGGAATGCAATCTGTGCAATGTCATTGAACCAGCTGCTGTTCTCAATTGGAAGCAAAAGGCCCCAAAGAAATAATTCAGAAAGATTAATAAACCAGGCAGACCTAGCCCTTGATATCTGACAGATAGAAGAATCATTTCAGCCTTCTGCAACTCCAGAAGCCAGTCTCTAATCCAAAAGACAAGAGCTCTGGTGTTAGCACTCAAATTCAAGTCTTCCTTCCACCAGTTTTAAAGGCAGTTTTCAGCACCTGTAACAGATGTTCCCCGTCCTAGGCTGAAATGAGGCCTCAGCAATGAACAGGGCATTTCTTGTTTCCCACTGGAACATTTGTCTTGAGAAGAGCAGTTGTACATCTCATGAGCTAACAGGCTCACCTTGGGATGCAGAAGAACCTTGACGCCTGCTTGGAATTACTGTTCTGTGAAAATTTTAAACTTATTGAAAGTAAATTCTTTAAACTTACAATGGAAAAAAAAACTAAGCTTCTAAGATAGCAAAGAACTGGAACAGTTTAATAGAACTGCAGACTCACGCTCAGCTTTCTTTTCCTCTTACATCATAAGCAACAGACAGTTAGTTCTGGCTCCTCTGATTGACAGGGCCATACAGACTTCATGGGAACCAAACCTGAAACTTGTTCACTTTCTAAGCAGCATTAAACTAGAATGAGCCTCAAGACCGTCAGTTTTCTGCCTGAAAACCATGATCTTATCAGATCTCAAGAAAACTGACTTCATGCTGAGGTACTACCTTACCGGAAGACTGCCAAGAAAAGACCAGATTGTAAAAGGAACTGGTACGGGTGGTAGAGAATTCTTCCCCTACACTTTGGAGTGCCTCAGAGTGGTGCTTTCCAGAGGAAATAATATTTCAAGGACTCTTTAGCTACATAGCGGGTAACTAAACTAAAAACATTACATCACTTCTTGCAGAAATTCCATTGAAATCCTGTTGACCTCAAATCATCCCTGAAACTTCATTAGGACAGCTGAGCCAATAATTTTTCCTCAAATTAAGATGATGCTTTTCAGATACTTTACTGAACTACCCCTACAAGCAGCTCACAGAAGCGTTGAAGTTAGAAGGGACATCTACAGGCTGCCTAGTTCAGCCCCCATGCTCTAATGCAGGTGAACTACAGCAGGTTATTCAGGACAACATGCAATTGAGTTTTGCATATCTCCAAGGATGGACACCCCACAGCCTCTCTGTCCAGCCTTTTCCAGTGTTTGATCACCCTCACAGTAAAGATGCCCTTTTTTTGCCCCTGTGTTTAAGTGGAATTTCCTGTGTTTCAATTTGTACCCACTGCTTCTTTTCCTTTCACTGAGCACTGGCTCCATCTTCTCTATTCCCTCTACTTAGGTATATACGCATATTGATAAGATCCCTTTGAGCCTCTTCTTCTTCAGGCTAAACAATCCCAGCTCTCTGAGCCTCTCCTCATACAACAGATGCTTCAATCATTTCATCACCTTCATGGCCCTTTGCTGCAATCACTTTAGCATGTCCAGAACTGCAACTGTTACTCCAGATGCTGTCTCACCAGTGTTTATTGTTTCCCCACAGAGGGAAACATCCACCTTCCTTAATCTGCTAGCAGTGCTCTTCCTAATGCAGCCCGGGATGCCGTTGACCTTTTTTACTGCAAATGTGCGTTGCGGGCTGGTGATCAACTTGTTGTATAATAGGACCCCCTGGTACTTTTCTGCAAAGTTGCTTTCCAGCCAATTGCCCCCTAGTGCATACTGGTGCGTACTGCACTCCACAAGTGCAGAACTTTGCACTTCCATTTGCTGAAATTCTTGAGAACCCTCTGGCCCATTTCTCCACGCTGTTGAGCTTCCTCTGACTACCATCACAACCATTTGGTCCATCAGCCACGCCTCCCAGTTTCTGCAAACCTGCTGAAAGTGCAGTCCTTCTTAGTATCCCGGTCATTAATGAAGACGTTAGACAGCATTGGGCCCAGTATCAATGACTGGGATACCACTACTAACAGGCCTCCAGCTAGACTTCATGGCATTCACCACAATCCTGTGAGCCATGCAGCTCAGCCAGTTTTCAGTCCACTTACCTAATCTGAACATCAATTTGTCTATGAGGATGTTACAGGGTACAGCACCAAAAACTCTACTGGCTGATGGGTACAGCCTGATATCCCTATATTCCATCTGATAAACGATATTCCACATGGCCACGTCAATTACCAGGGTTGCTCATGCACTCAACTCTGTTCACAGTCAGTATGTTACCTGGATGCCAAAAAAAAGCAAGTACTTACTAGCCTCCATGCAGCAATGCCTAGCCCAGTGCCATTAATATTAACAAGCCACAAGTGTGAAAATTGTCTAGACAGTTTCCAATGCTACTGATAAAAATCCCATGCCAGTTAGTTTAGACAGAAATTGTAGACAGAAATTGCGCAGCTCACAAAAGGCTGACTCTGTCCTCAGAGGACACTTCTGTCCTTAATGAGACAGCAGAGAACAATATACCAAGCAAGAAAAAAACAAGCTCACACTGAGCCTTACCTAAGCTAGATCCATAGATAGATTTAACTTCTGGAAACAAGAACCTAGCTACAGTCAGGTACAACTTTTAAATCCTTAAGAACAGGTACTATTGAGATTAAGGAACAGGATTTTGTCTCCCTCTGAAAGCATTAATTAGCACATGTACTGCCATTATTCAGGCTAGGCACAAGGAAGCTGGGGCTTAAAGAATTCTTAACTCAGTTTGGGCACGCATCAGAGCACTTTGAGACTGTAAGCTACCACTTCAAAACCACACCAGATAGGTATCAAACAGTAACTCCTGATCAGTGTCAGCCCTATATCTGCACTGGGCCATCTACTACTGCTGAAACACTGTTAATTTAATGTCTCATCTTCTTGCAACACAAGATCCATGCCTGAAAAAGGGAAGACAAGCTTGGCAGCTGCAGGTACTCAGCCACTCCCAGTCAAATTAAGAAGATACATTAGACAAAAACCTCTGTATCCATCCATCACCTTGTGGTCTTAGGCCATCTGTGTCAGAGAAAAAAACTCTCATGTGCTTTGCAAGCACATCACATTGACAGCAACACAAAGATAAAACTAGAGACTTTTTTTTTTTTTTTTAACACTTT
The DNA here is from genome assembly GCA_013399475.1 of Chauna torquata. Classification (NCBI taxonomy): domain Eukaryota; kingdom Metazoa; phylum Chordata; class Aves; order Anseriformes; family Anhimidae; genus Chauna; species Chauna torquata. The sequence continues at coordinate 764,462 of VXAL01019629.1, read as the reverse complement.
TACTATTTTCCTTAGACATATCAGGTTTATCAGAACTGTGGTTTCTGTCTCCCTCTTTTAGGTAGAGGTTTCACCACAAGTCATGCACTGTCAATGTTAAAGGGGAGCTTTCTCAGCTCCTATTTGGAAAGGAATTCCCAAGATAAATCTGTTCCAAAATGCTTTGGTTAATTAGAAAGAAAACAAATCTAACTTTTTAACAGTATGAATAAAAATCACTACCCTCATCTAATACTTCATTCCCTGTTCCTGCTTTGACAAATCTACCAGCTGGCCACAGAATCTTCCAAGGTAAACACAGCCTTAATTTTTACTGTGCAAGGCCAAAAAAAATTCCATCTTTCCTGTTATGTACTGCAGAGACATGAAATAGGACACTGATGTTGTTCCACTCTCCTGCACAGGAGATCTTTTTACTAAGCAGAACTGCTCACAGAAGTACCATCAAGGCTCAGAGATCAGTCTTCCACAGAGAACTGCTCTCATCTTTTCTTTAACTTAATAGGTTAGGTAAGGATAGCTTTGTTGTTACTTTACTACTTCTCCATCCAATCAACAGGAAAGGAGAGACTTCCGAAGAAAAACGTTACCTTTGAAAACAGCACAAAAATAATGCAGTTCTCTATGCTGCTGTTGAATTTCACCATCACTACAACTGGCTAAAGAGACCAATCGCCTCTTCAAAGTCTGTCAGTCACCGCTCACCATCAGGTAGGAATTTACTGGTGATTTACAAACCACTAATTCTGGCTAGTCATCTTTCACATCTGATACTTTATTTATAAGGGCATTTAAGCTGATTTCTGTCAACAGCCAGTTGTTCTAAACCCAAAAAGTGGGGCCGGTCACTTCATCTTGACATTGACTAATGCATGGGTTTAAGTTAGCACAGCAAAGAGAAAAAGAAAATCCTTTTTAAAATTTTTGAAAAGTTACCTGAAAAGTAAGCAACTTTGCAATAAGCACTCCTGCTAATCCAAGATTATTAACAGAGACTTAAACAGAAGAATTAGTGATCTAATCACATTACAGATATAGACATTTTACCTAATGGATATTTATTCCTAGCTGCACCAAGCTACCCATACATGGTACAATTGTATTTCACTGTTGAATTTACATGGTACAGTTTTAAGAAACTGTCTCAACCAGCAGACTGTGCAGTGGTTGGATAGAGCCTTCCAACAGAGGCAAAAACATGCTGATTTCAGAAGTACTGTATTTTAACAATATAGCTTGTAAAGCTTTTTGTGACCCCAAGATTCACTGTCTTCAGTTTTGAGAGCCTATTCCAGTGGCTCATAGTTTGTTTAGCATGAATAACCCAAGAAACCAGCCTCAAAAATCCAGGTCCTGTTTGCCCCACAGTACTTAGTGAATGCAGATTTGGATGCCTAGCTGTAAACAGCAACTGTCATTTGCCCCAGAAATAGCAGCAATTCTTTAACAGTGCATTTATACTATGTGTAAAAGAATCCCTTAGTTTGAGCGGGTGCTATATAAACTACAATAGTTATCCACGACATTTAGAAGCAACACTCAACTAGAGCCTGGACTTCAACCTTAGGGAGACTCCAAGAAGAAAATTCACACTGCAAAATTCTGGAGCGTGTATCAAGCAGAGTTCACAAGCATTCACCTCAAAGATTTCGTTTGGTCCCATCCTTATTAAGCAGAATCTGCCTTCAGTGAACTCTCCAGCTCTTACAGCAGTCAAACTTTTACTATGGATATTTTAAAGCAAAGTATTTCAACACAGAAACTACAACTTTCAAACAATGCCTGTTTTAATGAATGACCACGAGCCTCTGAATGGGGACTGTTTTTCTTCTAGCAATAATATATGTATGACTGTATCAGAAGAAACCAGGACCAATCTCTGCTTGCTTTTGCAGTCAGAACATATTCTGCTTGTGGTCCAATATATTTCACATCAAGCCAAATTAATTCCGAAATAAACTGAAATGTAGCTGTACCACATATATATATGGCCTCTCGTGCAAAGAAGGATGAAGCAGTTCTAGAGAAAGTGGAAGAAAGTGATTGAATATAAGCACCTCAAGAATTTAGCACGTATACAACCTGTCCTGACAAAGCCCTGCAACAAACAGCAAAAAATAAGCTGAAGAAACACTGCTTACAGTCCCCTAATAATCATTTTAAGTGCAGCAGCCAGCCTTTTTTATGCAGAGGATTGTTTCCCAGACTTGTCCAACCTTAACCAATTACTCTCACAATAGCATTGAATAGGATATTTAGAATGTCAGCCCAATTGTTCTAGCTTGTCCCCTCTGCATGCCCCAATTTTTGACAGGTTGTTCCTCTATTGCTATAGTGACTGCCATCCCTAATGCTTGTGATCAAAGTCGTGTTTTAGAGGTCACCTCCATTTGAAACAAGGGACATTTTTGTGTGAGTGGGAGAGACTGGGAAGGGGCTGTGTGATAGGGGGACACTCCCTCGTTTCTCAGTGTTGTCATCTCCCATTTCATCCTGCTCCTAATCTTAGGACCTGCTTTTAATTCCCTAAACTCTTCTCCTGCTCCGAAGCATTCTATGCAAATTTCCATCTTATGGGATCCTGAGGCCTCTGATCAATTGACTGGAAATTGCATCTTTCAGCCTGGGGCGATTCCCCCAGACACATAGCTGCAAGGATCTTGCTCTTCAAAATTCACTCACTAAGCCTAGCAAGTTGTCAGCTGCCGTTCATGTACCATACGCACAATCTTACGCTTTTCACTCACGCACGATCAGTCCCATCCTGAATCCTCTCCTGTTAAGAGTCACCTTAAACAGATCATCTGAATACACCAAAATTTTTCTCATACGTAATTTTCAATCACCAGTCTCTCTGGTGGAATGTGCAGTCCAGAGAAAGCTCTGACATGCTCATGTGTTTGAACTGTTGTATTTGCCTAAGCCAGTTTTCATACAATGTTTCAGAGAGCAGGTTTGCCTGCAAGAGATGTGTTAATATTCCAGTATCTTTATTGTATTGAGATAGCCCACTTTTTTTTTTTTTTTTAAATACACTTATGCCTTTATACTTAATCAGCTACTATGGGACTGGAACTTTAGTCACGCATATTCTAAAATAAATCATCATAAATTGCTGTATTGCAGTCATTGCTTCAGTAAGCTAGGAAATAAATCATGCAAAGACAAAAGAGAGAACATTCTGTTTAAAAATCAAAGAAATTTTGGCAAGACTGCTTCAATCTATGAAAAAGAAACCAGCATCACATCACTGCCAAAAACGAGTTCCACCAAGCACTGACAACACAAACACTTACCTTGGGATGCCCATGCAGTTCTTCACTGTTTGACAGGGTAGCATTGAAAGGTTCTGTATACTGATTAGGTTCTTTCTTCATCTTTCTCTCTTTCTTTGCTGCCATAACTCTGAAGAGGCAAAACTGCTGACAAAGTAAGGTTGCCACGAATACCCAAGTGCACCCCTTCATTTTGAAAAGGGAGTGGCCAAGTCAGGAAGGACACTCTCCAAGCACAAAAACCTTCACCACCAATAACAGGAATAGACAGACTTCTCTCTAAAAAAAAATAAAATAAAATAGTTAGAACTATTAAGGATGATTCTCTGGGCTATGCAATGTCAAACGAGCAGCATGCATGGATGTGCTGGTTGCTGGAGATCTCTGTTCAAGCAGGACACATTGAAATGGTATAGATAAACTTGTTTGAAAATCTGGATTCACTTGAAGAAAGAGGTAAGTCCATTCAGCCTCTTGAAGCTTACAAAAATACAAGGGGCCCTGGAAAGTCCTGCCACCCACCTTGAAGTGTCGTTCCCCCCCCAGCCCA
>VXAL01019629.1:747664-760570 GCA_013399475.1 Chauna torquata | reverse complement strand
TAGAGAAGTCAAATTGCTCAGGGCAACAGTTGCTCAGGCCAGAGCTGACAACACAAACTCATTAGGGGGGTTGTAGGTTGTTCCTCTTCAATAGGAGATTTCACTTTCTGTCATTTAAAGTGTTGTGTTCAGTTCAAAGCAGGCTTGAATACGTTCCATCCATCCTCCCTTGAAGGATACTTCCCTTTCCTCAGCGACAAGTCCTCATCATTTCCTTTCAAGACGCTGCAGAACTGTGACCCAAGGTTGCTACAGCCACCGCTCTTCTGAAGAGGCTGAAAGCATCACAGCTCAGCCAAGTACTCAGCCTTCTAAGAAGAAAATCAATTTTTCATGTATCATAAAAGTTAAAACAGGGAGAAATAAAGAATCTGAGGATGTACCTAGGTCCATCAGGAGCAGATAAATTTTTCCCAAGACTATTTTCTCTCCCCCTTTAACTGGGTTTATCTTCACTTTTCTTTAATGAGACGATGAGCAGTAAGTCCCAATGTCACAAACAGCTGTCAGGATTTACAAACTTGTATCTTTTTCATCCTTGTCTCCCCTCACACTAGGCAAGATTTCAGGTACCTCTTAGTGTAGATCACGCCTGTTTTTCTCGCTGCTCCTTTCCCCAGTTGAAAACTGGCAAAACTCTCCTCAGCTTTTGCTTTACCTCAGCAAATAAGTACTTCTTTCCTGAACAAGTTTCCATCAACTTGAAGGGAAAAAAAAAAAAAGGAGGAGGGATCACATTCTAATGAGCTGTCAAGCCTATTCTCTTCACATTCCTATTAGACTCACTGATAAGTGGAGCTGGCCTGTGTGCCAGGCAGATTTAAATCAATGCCCGTTCCCTGCTCCCTCCCCTCAGCCCTATTCTGTACCTCCCCTTCATTATCTCAGAGAAATCACTATTTTTCTGGGAAGTTTGTAAAACTGTACATGAGCGTGTGGTAGTGCTAAAAATATGTGGCTTGGAATATGCACTCAGCATCGCAACACATCCATATATCAGACCTCTTGCTTTATATTCGGCTTAGCTGTTTCACATAGCATTTTCTCCTAGCTCTCATTAAAGGCTGGCTCAGTGGGGGCTTTCTGATTTATTTACTGAACGGTGGGCCCTTCATTAAAAAAACAAAAACAGAAAACCAAGGGCTACACATCTCCTACAAACATTTCATAAGGGAGATATTAAAGTATTTGGACAGTCTGCTAATCTTTGCCAGTTGCCCACCACCAAGAACAAATATTCCAATTCTTTTTACAAACACAGAGCGATGCAAAAATTGATCTGAGCTTGTACCATGAAAAAATCTAAGAACAATAAAAATGTGAAGTCCTTTATGCAGTCAGCAAGCAACAGGCTTGCTTTAACAATCTCCTTACCACATCTGCTATAATCCAGGTAATGCCAGTACCTTCTGGACTTTCTGCAGTTGGACTTTAAAGGCAGTCAGGGTGGATCAGGAGCATCTACTCTGCTATCTGTTACCTGCCTGAGGGAAACTGAGGCACAAACAATCTGAGCACAAAATCAAGAACTCGTAAGAGTGAAGATTTTTTTTAAAAAAGCACCTTTTAAGAGAGAGAAATGGAGTTTGGGAAAGAGTGAGAGCAAGAATGGGAGTTACAGAGAAGCTAAATAGTTAACAGCATATCACCCCTCCCCCAACCAGCTCACATTCCATCAAAACTACGTGGCAGACTTTATTTGTTAATAATATTTAACTTTCTTTGGCGCCTTCTCATACTTAAGCCTCTTTTTTCAGGTTAGTTGTAGACAAGCCATGAATTTGTAAAAGTGCACTTGATGACACATTAATAGGACAATCTGTCATATTGCAGCTAAACAGCCTGACAGATCTACACACCATGGCAAGAAATGACATTTGAGGCTGGAATGGGGTAATCGCTTTTTCGGTCTGCTGGTGCAGACTGCATCTGTCTGCCTGCAACATCCCCTTTCTCATCCCAAGAGCCAAATTCCAAAACTATATCCTCAGGTTTGGGGAAAGTGAATCCTAACTACGCTTGCAAGCACGAGGCAAAGTGGGGACAAACTAACTAGCTGACTCCTGACTGTATAATTTTCTCTGTTTAGGGCTGCAATAAGTGTCAGCACAGTTGTTACCTCTCCTCCAACCTTCAATACAGCATTTGTATTATTCGTAGAAAACTGCACACCTTGCTGCTGTTCTTACATCCCAGTTGCAACAGTTCCAAAGCACCTGAGTCTTATCAATGCATGAATACCCGGAACAGTATTCAACATCCGTTTGCAAAAAAAAAAGGCTGATGTTGCACTTAATAGCACAGCAAACCAAAGATCTCGAAGTGATTGGAAATAGTTTCCTCTCTAAGCTCAGAACCATTGCAACAATAACTGGAATAGTTAAGAATATAACACCAATTCTGCATGAGGAAAGACCTGAAATAGGGAAAGTATTATAAGAAGCCACATTACATCTCTGTGTGCAACAACCCAAGCACAACTTGTAAACACCATATGAACTATGTGTAAAGCTGGAAAGGAAATCGAATAGTCAGGCAAGAAACTTGTGACTAGTTTTCAATCCCTACTTATGCAATATGCCTTTTACTCAAAATAGTTCCACCTTACCTAACTATGTTAAGAATAATATCCAAGAGGCAAAAGGGCAAAAGCTGGGATTTTCCCAGAGTTGCCCATTGTAGATATAAGGAACAATGCCTAAGCCTGGGAGATGATGGTTTTTTTAAGTCAATACAGTAGTAGGCACATAACCATTCACTGACATGCATAACTGCTTGATAAGCAGATAAGGTCTACAGCACTCCTATGACAGAACCCTTAGGTGTAAATCTAAACCAACGCCAACCTGCTATAAACTCCAGGTATTGATTGGGGTAACATACAATAACTGTTAGAACAAACCTAAATACAACAGCAGACAAAAGAACAGTTTTGGAATGAAAGACCAAGAGCTCATGGTTACTCCAGTTGCCTTCTGCAAAATACTCCAGGTGGGCTGATCGGATGCTGTGTTTCAGCTCTTCATTTGGATCTTTCACGCATTCTCCACCAAACACAATTGGAGTCCCAGCCACCCAGCTGCCTCTCACTCAAGACGCAGATGGAATTACTACCCCATCTTGTGGCAAATCCATGGAAATGACAAGTTGCTAGAAAAGAGTGAAACTCAAAAGTTTCTTTTCTTGTGGGCTCTTCAGAGTGACAGAGGTGTGAAATAAGGTCGTTGGTGCAAAGCATTTTCCACTAATAAAAGGTTCCTAATAAACCCTAATAAATCATCCTCACTCACTGCCCAGAAAACATGCCCAGAAAAGTCTTTTTGATAACATAAGACATGAGTGCTTCATTTTCAATAGCCTCCCTTTTGTGTACGCACGTGCAGGCGATTTTTCCACTGAAAACATGATTTTTCTACTTTAAAAAGGAAGATATGGCTTCTGCTGGGCAGCAATAAGAGTTATTTTGTACACTATTTGACTTCCTACGACTAGGTTGTGACATAAGCCACTGATAGCAACAAATTATTAGCAGGAATTATTCAGACATTCCAAAAAAATATGCTCTGAAGCACAGTGCTTAAGGTAAAAATTCTGATTACTAATTATGAGTTTACCCTCCTGAGGAAAAGACAGCTTGGTGACTGCTTACACATTCAAGGCAAGCTGGAGAATCCACCAGATGGGCAAGAAACATATCATTTCTTTGGCCCTCTTTACATGGGAGAGTTTCCCATACACTACTTCACTAGATACACGCTATCAACCCTAAATGATCAGTTTCAAATTCAAGTACTTGTACAAATGCAAAAGGAGTCCTTCTAAAGAATGTCTAGGGTATGGGCAAAAGAATGCCTGTCCTGTATGACTACTTTGATCCCAAATACAGCAACATGGCTATTCTCATCTGACTAATTCCTTACTATGCACTAAAAATCCTTGGACCCTGAAGCAGGGCAACTGACAAAATGAAAAGCACTTTAAGCCTAGACAATGGAGTTCAAAAGAATTCCAGACACAAGAACTGTTTTGGATATGGAGAAAAGGCAGAAATACCAACATTAACAAGGAAAATGTATCAATTTATAAAAATAAACTGGGACACAGCTCAGCCTTAGAAGATGTCAATGAAGTAAAAATCTACTTCCCTCAGGTTATAAAGAAATCGCTATTGGAAACTGTTTTGGATACACACAAAATAGGAATGATGGCCCAAAATCAAATTCCAAATATCAAAAGTAAAGTTAGCCTCTAAGTAACAGACTATGTTCATAGTGCTTTACACAAAACCGAAGCTACCTAAATACACAGACAACTGTAGCTATCTTGGTATGACAGAACTAGCAATCTAGATGTAAGTGAATAGCAGCAGAATGAAGTCAAACTCTACTGCAACCACTGCGTTAGTTGCAAGGTACTAATCTGCTGTTTTCTTCCAAGGCATCTTAACTGTTGGCAAGAACAGCAGAACAGCATCTTAAGGAGTGGCTCCCACGTATCTCGGAGTAGCTACTGAAAACAGGTACTGCACTTCAATGACAGTTGTGACACGTCATTATGGAACAAATACCTATCTGTACAAGAACTGCACTACCAGACAAGATCCAGAAGAAGTTGCTAGCTGTAGGTCTTTTTGTAGGTGTTGTACTGCACATATAAGAGGTACCAAAAACTAACTTGAGGAAAAAAAATCTGGAGGTGGGGGAGATGCAGTTTTACCACAGTTTTTGCTTTCTATTCCATATACATCCAGCTGGATTTCTTCCCAATGATCCCTTTGCCAAAAACAGTCCCACAGAAAGTTTAAATTTTTATCATGAATGTTTATTATGAACAAACAACTTTACAATGCAGTCATTTCTACTCCTCAGTACATGCTTGAAGTGAGGTAATTTCTGTGAGCTTGAAATCTTGGGGGGAGAAAAGTTAAGACTACACACACACCCAGGATTTTTAGTCATGAGATCTTTAAAGGCTACCATTGAGATGTCTTACAATTCAAGTTGGAAAAATTCCCTACCATCTGCGTATAACAATCTTACAGAAATCTATGAAATTGCAGCATGAAAGTGAAGGGCCAGACACTTGTTCCAATATCATATACTGAGGGACAGCTTTTAGTTTTAACATATTAAGTAATGCACTGCTTCAGGGCATGATAACGTTTTTGCATGGCAAAGAATGGTTTACTCCATCTACTGACTTTGGTAACAAAAAGATCAGATACTGCACGCTATTATAAATGCTTTTAAAAAAACACAAACATTATAAACTACGCAAAAGGGAATAAATCCTCTGTTACCAAAGGCAAGGAGCAAGGACATGTATTGAAATCTTGTAAAGCCATAGGTGCAAGGGTTCAGTCAGCTACTGGGTGCCATTTGTTGAAAGCTAGGAGAAAAACGACTGTCAAGTCTCTCTCTAAATCCAGGGTACTGAAGAGAAACTGCAACTGGAAGGTAAAGTTTGGTTTTTGCTTGTTTCTAAATATAGCCAATCCTCATAAAAAATGCAGCATCTCCAGGGTTTAAACAAAGGTTTTTTTTGTTTTATTTCCAATTGTGGCACTTATTAAAAACAAGAGACCCACCTTCAGATGCTTAGGTGTAGCTTAAGGCCAACTTTTTGTCACATAATAAAATGTCTTTTATAAGAAATCAGCATCTCCCAATTTTACTAGTTCTTTTATCTTGGCTAGGTTCATTTCACAGAAGATGCAAACACACCATGCCCAAGTTCTCCTTGCCTTTGTCTTCAGTTACGTGGACAAAAGAACTTCCATAAGATAAACACAGAACCATTTATAAGCTTCCGTCTGTAGGCAACGTCAACGGTTAAAAAAAAGGCATTGTGAGAACACAAACATGTTTGAATGATACTAAAATCTATGAGGCAGAACAGCCTCAGCTAAAGGTCCATATGCTTTGAGGAAAAAAAAAATCACTCTGTCAAGCCATCTTGAAAATCCTACCACTGCAGGAAAGACATGACACTCCCCCTTCCTTCATAGCACACCCCCAGACTGACAGGACGTAATTGTTTCTACATACACGTACAATTAGTGCTTCTCTTTTAACAAGAGCTGATTAAGCACATACAAGAGGCAAATTAAAGAACAGTTATAAATAAGATTTGGTAAAACCACAAAATCAAAAAAATCAAAGATTTATAAATACATTTTAAAATCCAGCCTTTTCCACATTCCATCCTCTCCTTCCCTTCCTTACCTCAGTAAGATCTGCTTTAAAATTTCTTTAGTATAGGAGCTGTTCTGCTAGTTTTTATAATTCCTACCTATTGCAGAGAATTGGTCACATTTATCGATGCTCTAAGCTGCATGGCTCATGGGGTTACCATTTATTTTTGCTTACAATACAAGATACCAAGGAGAAGCAGAGAGAGAACAAATCTGAAAGGGAAAATGAAACAGTTTCAAAAAAATTCTTAAATACATGAGGTAATATTTACCGGGCTCTTCACAATACCTAAAAGACTATGCAACTAGAGGCAGAGCTTTTTACCCTGCCTTTACCTTTGACAGTTTGTTGTACCATTAACAGCAAGTGCACTCTTCCCAGATGACTACACATCACTGCCAATTTTGAAAGGCACATTATTTTTGCCTCTGATACAGCAAAGCATTTGGATAAAACTAAGCAGGAAAAAAAAAAGCAAACTGAGTTGAAAAAGTAGTTTCAGACTTTCAAACTACACTTGCAGCTTCAGTATTTATCCATAATCCTGTAATCTCATAAACAAACATCAATATTGCAATCATCTGAAGGGGAACAGAGAGGAACTTCTATCTACAAGCCAAAAGCTTCTAGAAACTTAGATAAAGTAGCAGGGTTTGGGCTTTGTGGTTGTTTTGTTTGTTTATTTTGCTTTGGTTTTTTTTGGCCAATTTTAAAGTAAGCAAGCAGAATTAATGCTAATGGTTTACTTCAGCTAGTGACACTTCAGATTAATTCAGCTGACACTGAAGAAGTTCGTTTGTTATTCAGACACATTTGACTTTATAACTTCACAAGATCTAGGTTTACTTCATTTACCAAAACCCAAGAATTCCAGAGATTTTCTCAATACACAATCAACTCTCCATTGGTCTGTGCAATTTTATTATTTTTCAACAGTGGCACCTTGTGACCAAAACAAAGTATTACAGTTTTAAAATATAACAACTCCCAGAATGGAAATCCCTAAGTGAACAAATCCAAAACAATACTGGATATCTGTATTACCACTAAAGACTGATTCAAACGTTTTCTCTGGCTAATCATCCTAAAGGCTGACAACTGCTCTTCTTGTAGCCCAAATAAAACCTTCAATTACATTGTGACAATTTAGACAACATATTTAACACACATGGTGTTACTTTCCCACTCATCTAATCACTACTGACTAGATATGCAATGATGTTCATTCTATTTTAGAAAAAGAAACCAGCCATCTCTGTAGCATCAATGTTCACATTAACCAAAGCCTTACCAAGTCCACGTTTTCTCCATTTGACTTGTTTCAAATCCTGTACAGACTCTTCGCTAATGGAACTAAAATGATATGCATCAAGTGTGACATTTTAAAAATTGTTCAATGAAGTAAAAAGCCTTATTTGCTTAAGATTTTCAAATCTCAAATAACAGATGGAGAAGTGCTATAAAAATCAAAGCACTAGAAATGTTAGTGTTTCATCAATAATGCTTTGACTTGACAACAATATTTGTGAGCAGAACTTCTCATAGTTTTCTGACTAACTGAACATACTCCATTTCCCAAACATAACCCATGAGCCAAGGTTTTACCTGCAACTTGGTATCACAAATGTTTATCCCAGTGTCAAAAGTCAGATGCCCAAAGAGTCCCACTCACTCTGCAACTACCTCTAATTTGGTCTTGAATTTCTTTTATTCTCCTCATTCTTGCGCTATGCTTCTCAGTACATACTTGACTGTGTAGGCAAAGGCTGCAAAACCAACTATAACAAACAAGTTCGCCAAAGCTCCACCTAAGAGTCCATGGTTACGATTAGCCTGCTGGAGGCCTGGATGATTGGCAGGTGCCAAGGGAACGTGCCCATTAAGAAGGGGTATTCCGTTCTGACCATAGTGTGCTTCCCCATCAGGGACAACATCTGGTAAAGGGAGGGATGGAGGTCTGTTGTTGAGCTCTTCTTGTGCTTTCTGTTTTTGTTTAATCTCCTGGAGAGGGAAAAAAAAAAAAAAGAAAAAGGAATACCTGCAAGTGAAAGTGGTGAAACTTTTGGGTGTTTTGAACAGATTTCAGAACCCAAGTTCTTACATAACTTTAGGAAAAAGATATGGTACCTTTCTTTATATTGTATGACTTTTAAACTAGATTAACTGCATTACATTTGTAGTCTCCTCAACTTCTTCCAAAGTGACCTACTTCCATAACTGATGCTAACAATCACTTGGCCAAATTTATTTTTAGACCACATGTACATTTGCTGAGAAGCTTTTTCAGAAAAGAGAAACTCTTGCATCAAAAGTCTTGCGTGTCCAGCTTGTTTTGAACACAAGATACTCAAAAACTGAAGAAAGAAACCACAAAGGCTTAGAAAGATTAGGCCTAGAAGTATATGTTAAAAATTTGCCTGTACTTGGAACACAACAGCAGTTATCTGTTACTGTCACATAAAAAAAAATCAGAGCTTCCTGATGATTTAAGTTCTAGCAAAACAGTACTGCAGAAAATATTTTCATTTCTCTGGCACTCTTGTAACTGATATGAAAATGCAATTACAACCTTCAGTTCAAGTTTATTTCTGAGTGAGGAAGAAAAGAAAATGAGATAAAACTTTGCTTTTTTCAGAAGGCTTTCCCAAAAGGAGACAAAGAGGGAGAACGTTTCTTAAACTATGAACTTTATGAATACCTTTAAGAAGAATAATAGATGAATCAAACCTGATGTTCTGTAACCACTCACCACTCTGCCCAGAAAGGCCACTTCTGTCTGTGGACTATGTTTACTCCACTAGCTGGCCTCTTGTATTTATGACCTCAGGTATCTCTAACAAAAATACACACTCTCCTGCTTAAGAAAACAGCTGGAAAAGGGGTCTTCTGTATTTTTCCCTCCCCTTCTACAGCATGTATACTTTGTGCAATAATTAAGACTTGCAGTTTGACAGAATTTATACCACACAATACAGTTTGCCTGGCATAATTCCTTCACTAAGAAGTTACAGGGAAGGAATCATCTTGAGACAGGAGAGAACAAAGGAGTATCTTTCATTCATAACAGACAAGATCTTTTAGAACCAAGAACTATGAGTGGAAATTGGCTAGAGAATTCCAGAGGTGTGAATGAAGGTACTTTTTTTTTTTCCCCTTAGATCTATACCATTTATGTAACTCTCCTCTGGCTGAAGGGTAACCATTTTCAGAACCTTACACAAAGCAAATTTCTACATACTTCAGTTGTTACCTATATGTGAAGATATACACTGTACATCAATATACCCACAGGGTTAGTGTTGCCAAGGAAGATACACATCCTGAAAAGATGTCACTCATTTTCAGAAGTTAAGCAGGAAGAAACATAACAGTCTCTGATCATAAAGGAGTATTAAAAAAGTATCTAGGACAATGATGGACCAAGTCCAGATACACAAAGATTAGTCCTACCCCAACTCAACACAGTATACAATTCTAAAACACTGGGACCACAACTATGTCTGTCGCGTGTGCAGCTCAGTCAGGGCTATGATACCAATCCTAAATACATATATTTGATTGTCCAGACAATGGATCTTTGTGTAACAGAGTTACAAAACAGTTCCATTTCAATACTCAAGCTTTTAATTCCTACACATTGCAAAATGCTTTTTAAAAGGCTTCGAAGGTTGACAAAAGCAGACAGTGTCTTGGAAAAGTCCTAAACTAGCTTAAACCTACACAGAGAAGTTGAAAAACTACAGAAAACCAAATTACTACATGAATGAATTCCCCTACCTCCACCACTTCAGGGAAGAGCTCACAGAAGACTTTATCTTTTAAATTGAATGCTAAGCTTTGTGCAGCAAGTTGTCGTTTCTGTGGAGGAAACAAGAATTATCAGCAGTAGCATATAAACAAAGTTAATATACTTTAATGTTGCATTTGGTTACTTCCCACAAGTATGGTGCAAACTGCTAGCCAACTAGTTTCTAATATTTACAACATCATACGTGTCAGTATTATTCACAACAGACATTTCTAAACCCAGCCTACATTCTCAATCCTTCATTTTACGGGATTAGCGTCCTGTACTGCTGTGCCTGCTTGGCAGACATTTCAAGCAGAAACATAGTCCTAACTATGCTGTTTACCAAAAAGGATTTTAATTTTTCTTTGAAATCTTCCCCATCCTCATGCTTCCTAAAACTGACTTGATTCATCTGCCCATCGCCTGTAGTATACAACAACATATTTCTTTCAGAGATATCAAAACTTCAGCTACCGCTGTTGTGTTAACTTCGAGGTCACGTTCAACATACTCTAAAATGAAAAAAGGTACATCACACAGTCTGGAGCTTACTGCGAACTCTGAAGTCTCTATGCTGCCCAGTGTGGGGCCCTTTTCCACCATAAAACTAAGAAGGCCCGTCAAGATCGTTGAGACTGACCAAGCTGGATTCCATGTATCAGGGTGGAAATCAGTGATTGAAAGACATAACCTTCAAAAAGATAAGACAGAAGTGTGTTTTATTTTTGCCATTGAAATTATTACACATTATACATGTTGCTCAAACGGTGTTAATCACTTAAGTGTTAGAAGAAAATCCTTACCTTGTATTACACTTAAACCTTCCATTAGGTGTAATCATATAAATACTAGGAGGTTTAAAAGGAAATTCTCTGGGGAATATTAGTTTCCCATGATAATAGCCACCTGCATTACATAAAGAGATGAATTACTTATTTTGCATGAAGATGAAGTCCTAAGCTACTCAAACTGGGCAAAATAAAACCCTTTACTTCTCTCCTTCTCCCCCTTACACTAAAGGGATCAAGCTCATTATTTTGTGCCTCTAAAACGCGTGAATAACAATCCGTATCTGCAGTACATTTACTTTGGAGGCAATTCCTTCACATCTATATTACAAACAGTATATTCTGGTTTTAGGTCCATAATATGTTTAAGGAATATCAGCCAAAGTGTATTTAATACAACACAAATGTGTTACTTTTCCCACAAACACAACTAACAGCAAATGAAGTCCCATGAAGAATCTGACTTTCAAAAGCATTTTGTGAAAGGCTCCATAAGACATTCATAAAGAGACTACAAGTCTCAGTTCAGTGAGAGCTGCTTATACGGTAGCGCATAAACAAGTCATACTAAAAAAACCCTAACAGATAAAACACAACAAAGTGGGATTTTTTGAAATTATTTTGACTGTCACAAGATACCTAAAGTGAGTTACTGGCTCCAAGACCTTAAAAATTACTTAACCGAAACTTATCTATCTTCGATTTAACATAAATGTGGTTTTGCTAGCATCCTTGACAACAGAAAAATTAACAGTTGTACCCCTAAGTATTTTCAACAACCTGTCATACAAGTCACAGACAGCTTTGAAATTGAATTGTAGTAACAGTTTTTAGAGCTATTTACCGTAGTTATACTTTGCCCATTCAAACAGCCATGCAATTACTCAGACATGCCAATCACAACGTAAAGTACATGCATGCTTCCACTACATGCTTTTACCTTCATAGGGAGTCATTTCAGGTCCCCGGACAACATAGTGCCTAAGACAAAAGGAAATTTAAACAGTTTGAAAGCCATCACACAATCAGCCATCCATTTCTCTAGAAAAATGAAGACCAGTATCACTTCAGCAAAACAGTTTCATACGCCACCTCCCAAAACCAAGATTCCCATATAATCTGTAGGAGTGAGGGAGTCAGACTTGATGACCTGGAAAGTCTTGTTCTCTCCACAAGTGCGTGAACAGTTCATTCTAATTCTTACCATTCAAGGATATTAGATGGGAGGGGTTCTGCACAGATATAAGGCACTGGATCTTTCTTAATTCGAAGGTAGTCTTGTTTAAGTCTCTGTGTTGCTGTCGTTGGTGCTCTCTTATTACTGTTGTTGCTCATCTAGTTTTCAAAAAAAAAAACAAACACAACCACACAACACAATTGCAACATAATCTTAATAGATGTAGAGTTATTATGCTTCATTGAACACAGCTCCAGATTTCTGGAAAACCTACTTTACAGAGTACTTTTTAAAAATATAATTACCATAACTTTTAAGTAGCAAGAACTATACACAATCTTAACCAAATAACACACTCCCGAGAGACCGTGTGTCATCCAAATGTGAAAACACTCCTTCCAGAAGACTGCTGCATAAGTATACATGCAGTGAATTGCCTTCATGAAAACAAGCTGCACTATAGAACACACTTGAACTGTTAATAGCCATTCCTGTGTTTAGGCTGAGCATGCATCATTACGATAATGTTTTAAAGGGCTTAGTCCTTTTAAGTAATTCATTTCCCAATTCAGTTTGAATATCTATTATGTAAATTTGCCCATGATTTAAATTCATTTGCTCTTTCTACCACATCCAGTTACTTAAAATAAATAAACAAAAAAAATACAGTAATCGTATTAACTACTTTGGGATGAGGAATTTTAAGTTAAATCTGCTGCCTGCTTAGGACTCAGACTTACAGAAGGGAACTTCAGAGACAGATTATTCTCTTCAAGACAAAGACCTCATCCAAAATAAGAAATCAGTGTGAAAAATGGAAATTCCATGCTGCTTTCAAGACAAAGAAAGCATTAGCCCCTACAATGCACCTACAGAACACATACCAATTACTAACAGCTATTTAGCTCACTTTCCCTCAGAGAAGTATAGCAAGTTACTTAGCTTTACACTTGGAAA